>VDFB02266883.1:144273-230664 GCA_007258455.2 Sequoia sempervirens
TACAAAGCATGTACAATCTGCTACAGTAGTCACCAAATTCAGAACTCAAGAAAATAAATGAGAGAAGAGAAAGACTTATAGAAAAGGCTCCAAGAATTCAAATTTTGAATTTTGGCTCCAAGAAATGATGTGTTGTCCATCCTCTCCCTCAAATCAGACATGTAACTGAAAGAGAACTCTAAAAATGCATAAAGAGTTGTCAATCTCAAAACAACTTTCATGGGTCATATGCAACTGAAAACCCCTCCAAAATAGGGTTGTAACTGAATGAAACAAGGAGTTATGTGCCTGAAATTGCTCCTTGATTGAAACTCAACCAACTAGAACTCTTAACTGAAACTGAACTCTTGATTTAGTGCTCCAAACTCCTAATTTTACTCCACATGTTGGTTAAATTTTCTCAACCACTTCCATGATCCATGCAAAGCTTTAAAACTTTAAAATAACTCCCTTTTGACCATCATTTGAAAAAATACATCAAAGGCATTTTATTTTGCATTTCATAAATAACATCTATTTAGAGTGATTTATTTCATCACTTTAAATAAAGTTTTACAATATTGATTTAAAATGCAAAAATAAGGACATTATGATAAAGCCAAATATAAGGTTTAATTGACTAGGTCTTATGAAATTTTCAAAAGACTTAAAAAAAATCATAAGGCATAAATGTTAGAATCCAAGATCACCTGCATGCAAGATGGATTCACGATTAATTGATACAAATGTACAAGATGAGGCTTGCTTATAAAAGGCAAGCATGCAACAACCAAATCTTATCTTGAGCAACAAGATAGCTCGATAAGATAAGGATAAGATCCTATAACTTAGGAATTAAAGATTGCCTAAGTAAACTTATGAAGATGTAATTAAATAGTTAATTACACCAACACCCCCCATAAGTGCAACTTAGGGAGAAGATTTTAATGCAAACTACTATGGGTCCCGACAACTAGGCCATGTTAGGTACCCATTTATAGATGCAAATGAAATGCAATCTCTCATAAAGCAGAGAAAAGGGGAAAACCCAGTGGGAAGAAAACCCCTCTTCAAAAGAGAGAAAACAACAAAAAAAAGGCATGACGAATGTAAACATGATGTATGGAGGACTCAATGATACCCCCCAAGGACTACATCCTTCATGAATATACAATAAATGAACCCCCCATAAGAGGGAAGTAATGAGATAAGATATCCCCCCCCATGATGTATGATCTCCTGCAAGTATGGTTAATGTCTGAAGACAAAACAAAATCCAATGCCTACAAACAATGTTTCTCCCCTTAGGAAGAAGATACACCAAGTACAACTGCAGGAATGATTCCCATTCTAGATAGGAAGTAGGAAGAGGAATCCATATGTATGAAGATTGTGTCTCTGAAATCTGCTCATGTGTTGCCAAGTTCTTGGATGATGAAGATGATGCCACAATCCAATCAGGTACATGCCCAATCACAACAAACTGTGACAAACCAGGAACAAGTGGAAACTGATCTTGAACAAACTCCATAGACAAACATGAAGTGATAATAGTGGACCCATGACTATCATCAAATAGGAGAGATAGACTCTCAAATTGGTCCTCCAAATGTGAAATGTGAGACTCCACAAACAAAGAAGCAATGTCTGTCAAATAGGAATCCCAATCAGGAAGACTATCAAGAACCTCTGAAACATCTGCAATCTTGTCCAAAGGATCACAATCATGGGTTATCAACTCTAAAGAATGAACAAGCACATTGGAGTTGGAAAGAGGAGCTTCAAGAGATGGAGAAGAATCATGGTCTCCATATACCTCTATAATGTGAGTCCAAAGAGTATGAGGACATTCGAAGTGAATAAGTGTCTCCAAAATGTCATCATTTACATTTTCAAAAATAACTCTAAAGACTCTAGCCCTAAAGCCTTTCCAAATGCAATACTCAACACCTGTGCTAGGACAAGGAACTTTATCAAACAAATAGGGCAATAGATTTCTCTCACCAAGATGAGTGAGAATTAAATTACTCCATTGCCTATAGTTCCCATTCTCCAAAGTAATTAAGTCACCCATTTACAAATATATGAGCTCCGAAAGCCAAAAAGGGAGATCTGTCTTCAACCTGGAAAATATGGCACAAAACTGCAAAATCCCTACAAAATATCTACACCACTGAAAAGTTGACTCTTCCAGCTTTCCGACGATATCTTGTTTCTGAAAAAAGGCCTCCGTATACGAAAGTTATGATAAAATGAAAAAAAGGCCTATAAATAGACACTTGGGGCAATTACAAGGCTAAAATGGTGCAAATAATTTGGCATTCAGGGCTTAAATCTGGTCATCCATATGACCTTCTCCGCATACAATGCAAAAATAAAACATCCGCTAGCTTGTATATCCGTCGACCTTACAAAACTTTTTAAAAAGTTTTAAATATAGAAAACAATGTTCAAAGCTTTTTAAACCTTGGATAAAGGCAATCGTACCGCTGATGGAGGACCATATATCCGCGGACCAATGTCCACCGGTTGTACAATACCGACGTAGATGAAAACTAGGCAATAGAAAATGGTATGGGCAATACGGAGCAATGAACTGTGATAAGACAGTATGGACGTCGGGCCGAATGGATAACCGATAAATGTACCCTTGATAGATGTGAGTACCTGCGGCTTGGAGGAATATGCCTAGCCAACAAAGGAAAAAGTGGTCGGCGATGAAAAACCGCAGCTATTAACCGGTACTTAAGAGCACTAAATCCACTGATGTACTCCTTGACCAGGTACGCCGATGTAGATCTGCTGATGCCGGATCTGACAAGAGTTGATGGAGATCCACGTGGGCAAAGACAAGACAGCCGACCGATTTAAGCCTAAGGGTAACCCGCGCCAATAAATGCCTTTGCCATAAACTTATAACAGTCCGCAGAGATTGAAAAATGCCACCAATAATATTAACCCACCAAAAATTTAATAATGCCGGATGATAACAATTGCAATATAATGCCGATATAAAAATTTTGCCCCAAAATTTTACAAAATACCACAGAAATATTTTTCCTGAAAATATTTTTTTGTGAAAATGAGAAAATTGTACCGCATAGGTGCTGTTCCAACAAAAAAAATTTGCCTCAAAAACAACTTTACCCAAAAATGGTCGAATTTACAGTCAAAATTCGTCTGCGGAGCCTTCTGATCTCAACCGTGAGGTTATTGAAACCCCAATCTGCACCCAGCAAAAAAATTCAAGCCAAAATAATAAAACCCTCAGATCCGGGAAGGAGTCCGCAACCCTGGAAGCTCTGATACCATGTTAGAATAACCAAAAATCTGTTGCTAGACTAAAATACTTCCACAAGAGAGAAATAATGGCGAGAATGCTTGCTATCAATATGCAAGATTGATTCACGATTAATTGATACAAATGTACAAGATGAGGCTTGCTTATAAAAGGCAAGCATGCAACAACCAAATCTTATCTTGAGCAACAAGATAGCTCGATAAGATAAGGATAAGATCCTATAACTTAGAGGAATTGGGTTGCTTTCAAATGAAGCTTATGAAGATGTAATTAAATAGTTAATTACATAACAATAAAATGCCATGACCTAGCATGTGTGATTAAGTTTTTTTTTTTTTAAACTTAAGGCAAAAAATGCCTTTCCTTATCGAGCCTCTAGGGTTTCAAACCCTATTTTAAACATTCATTTTACTCCATTTTAGTTTGTTCATTTAGCTGGAAACTTCATGTTGAAGGCGTCGCCATGAGGAGAAAAACCCTAGTTGATATTTCTTGACTGGAAATCTCTTTGTACTTTGATTCTGAAGCTTTCTCCATTTGAGCTCGAATCTACTGCTTTGAGGTTGAATCTTCTCAAGGATTCGATGGTAAGTTGATTTCCACCATTTTGTGGCTTGTGACTCCATTCTAAACCAAATTTTGGGCCTTGAGGTCGTAGTCATGAGACTTTTTCTGATGTATTTTTTGCTTGTTTTACTCTGTGGTTATTTCCTCATTGCCTCTGGCTGCCATGGATGAGCTTGGTTTTGAAGTTTTCAAACACAACAAGCAAAAGGTAGAATCTCCTTTATGAAATCTTGCATTTCCTTTATCATTTTATGTATAATATGCTCTATTCGAACTCTTTGAGAGTGTAAATATGCCTTTTCTTGTGAAAGAAATTCATTTTTTTTTAGTATTTTGCAATATAAAGGCCGCCATGAGGGTTTTCACATTGTTCATGGCCATGGGTTTTTTCATTTTGAACATTCTGGGTATTTCCTTTATCTTTTATGTATAATATGAAGCTATTTGCATTTTATAGTTCCACTGTGTTTTGGAAGAGCTTTTGTAACTCTTTACTTCTTTAGGCCGCAACTACAAAAATAATACCCTAATTCGTGCCTTCTTGAAGAGAATGAAGATTAATTGCTTTATTTTATGTATACTCTTTTCATCTGAAAGCCACCATGATTATGCAGGTTCAAGCTTGATCCTACAACCATGGCTGTATTTTCTCCATTTGGGTATTTTTCTATTTTGCAACTGGAGTTTTCTATTAAACAGAATGAAAGCCTTCTTCCCTTTTGGAAGGAAAAGAAAAAATAATAATTGGCAATAACCTATGCTTGTATGTGGCAAGTTATTGTACTTGCACCTTGTTCATTTTCTTCTAACACTTTGTTGTACAATCTTCCTGTGCTCACATGAATCAAACACATATATATTAGTTCCTCCTAACATACCTTATTTCTCCATTCTACGAACATTTCTTTGTTATTTCAAGACCACAAGCACTAAGTGTAAACTGCATAAGCTCATTTGGATAATCCCATAATGGCAAGTTCTTTGGTGACAATGGCCATACATGAGTTGATTGTTGCATATATGTTTACTATTAATGCATTAATTTATGTGAATATTGAAATGCATAAATCTCTTGATTGTTACATGATTGTTGAATCTTTGCTTGTTCTGGTAATTATTCATAATCATTGTTGTGTTGAACATGTTCTCCCACAACTGTATATGCATGATTATTCCTATTATTATCTTTAGTTGTGACAATCTGCATGATAATATTAATAAAGTGCTAACACCATATGCCTCACTATTCCTTGAAGAAATACTTTGTGAACTTAATATGTATGCCTATTCACTATCATTCCATGATCATGTTGACATGATGACTTTTAATATTGCATTTCTCTCTTAAATAAGCTCAAATGAGCTCATTATTTCATAACTCAACATGGCAGGCTCAACCCTCGTGGGAGCCACATTTTAACCCACGTGTTGTAATTTGATGAATCAAAGCAACAACAATACTTTTCTTGTATCTGGAAATGAAGCAAAAAAAAATAGAAAAAATAGTGAATCCAATAATTTTTCATGATGATTAGATCTGGCAGTTTTTTCATTTATCTCTTAGATAATTATTAAGTATATTTAATTTGATAATAACTGCAAATCATATATCTGTTGATAAAACATGTAATTGGATCTCATGCCCTGAGCTCTAACAAAATCTCTCAAACAACTGTAGGTATATCTGGAACTCAAGAGCAAGAGGAACTAAAGACACTGAAAATCAAGTTGAAGACCAAATCTAGCCAACCCTACATCAACCCTTAAGGCCATGATAGACATGACCTCCTCTTATGTGTCTTTCTTGTTTTAGTTGATCTTCAGATGTATGGTTTATACTTATTGTTGAATCAAATCAACTTAGTCACTCCCATGACTTGTGTGGGGGTTACAAAAACATGGCTTTTTAATAAATCAGTTATTTCAAATTATGTAATGACTTGTGTATCCATTTGAACTTGTTCTCAATTACATAATCTGAAATAACTAAAATGGATTTGTCTAAGCATATGTTTTGTCACCAAAATGAAGTCATAATTTTTGTATTATTGCTTTAGAACTGTAATTTTTTTCTGATAATCAGTAATGACAAACATTGCAAAAAATAATGTTTGTTTACTTCACTTCTCTAAATTTTTGTTCTCTAAATGAACTATTTGTTACTTTGTCTGAATTGTTCAACAATTTCAGTCAAATTGTTGGATAATTCTGATAAATTAATTCTTTAAAAACCCTTCATTTAGGAAACAAAGGTTCATTCGATAAACTATGTATCAAAATTTTTATACTCCACTGAATAATTGCCCATTAAATATTCACTAATTTAAGCGGGAAGCAAAAAATTAGTAACACAACCTTGAGAGTCTTCAAAAGGAAAACGGGTTGAATAGAGAGGTTAGACCCACTATGACATTAACCACCTAAGGAAGAAAAAATTGCATCATCAAATGGATGTTGAGTGACTTTTGAAGCTATGGTTTGTTGAGTCATCATAATAATGAAGAGTTTTATGAGGTCAATCAACAAGGAGAGGTAGGAACCATGCAAATAGAAGGCTTGGAGGCAAATAGAATCCTTAATACTAAAGAACATAGTGCTAGAAGCTCTTTGAAGAGACTAAAGACTTATTGAATTCAAAAATTAGGAGGCCTCAAATAGCACAAAAACATCAAGATCTATAGGGAATATCTCCTAGACATCATGGAATTCATGGCTCAATCCATTGAGTTGCATAGATCATAAGGGACAATCTTGGACTTGAAGAAAGGGAACCCCATAGACCCATAAAGGATCTAGAGTTCAAACAAATATACTAGGAAGAATACAAACAATATATTTGTGTTAGCATGGATAACACAAAGGGAGTATCTAGATGGTGTCATGCTCTAGTATCCGTGGGCGTGTTACGGTTTCGCGGCCCTAGCCTGCCCATTTTTCCTACGATCTTAGCTGAGGGAGCTTCTACAGGGGTGGGGAAGTGTAATGGTGCGGGGTTTTGGCTAGGGGGGACTTTTTTATTTAGTGTTGTGTGTTGTTTTTGATGTTTTACATCCTTTTCAACTTTAAACTTCATTGCATGCTTCTAAAACGAGGTCGTTGTGATCTCAAGTGGGGTCCTTCATTTTCTATGTTGGATGCACTAGGGTGTGTGCCCTCTATTGTTTTAGGTGGGTTTTTTATTCATTTTGTTTTGTCTTTTCTCCTTGTTCTTTCCTGTGGGCCTTTTTGGTGTCTCTTTACTTCAGGGGTAAAGCCTAGTTTTGTTGTGCATGGTGTTGCATGCATCTAATCGGGTCACTCCTCTGGATGGTGGAGGCATGGGTGATCTGAACTTGACTTCTCCTAGCATGAGTCAATTAAGAAGTGGTGCCTTCAAGATACATAAGGTGAATGGATGTTGGAGAAATCCCAAGATCGTCCAGTGTTAGTTATTCAACTGAAATTGGTTGCAGAGGATGTGGAGTATTACAAGAACCATGTGTTGATCTGAAAATTTATGGGGATGAGGATTTATTTACCTTTTATGGATTCTTGGGTGCGTAAAACTTGGAATCCAGAAGGCAATTTTGACATCATGTTGGCAGTGAATAGCTTCTTTATGGTGGATTTTTCTTATATGGTTGATCAAAATAGGGATTTCGAAGGAGGCCCCTATTTCTACAATCAGGTGGGTCTTTTTATAAAACCATGGCATGGCATATTTAACTTAGCAAAAGAGCTCCCCTCTATGGTACCGGTTTGGGTCCATCTTCCTCATTTGCCTCTTGAGTGCTAGCGAAGTGACATATTTCAGATGATAGCTTTGTTGCTCGGAAAGCCAATTGGTCCCTCTCAGCAAACACTGAATAAGAGGGTTTTGTCTTTTGCTCGATTGTGTGTTGAGATTGACCTTAGAAATAATTCTCTCCCAAACTCTGTAGTTATGAGTATTGGCTCAATTTCTTGGACTCAACAGTTGGATTATGATGCATTGCCTTTTCGATGTAGGTTGTGCCATGAATATGGCCATCTTTAGTGGAAATTCTCTTGATATCCCCATGGATTTGGTTCAAGTAATGCCCCTCCTTTTGCACCAAATATGGACAAGGGTAAGTCTACTATGCAAGTGGGGAGGCTTACAAGGAGGGTTTTGTCCAAGTTAAGGCTCGTAACAGGGGTGGGGTTCAAAAGCAAACACTCAAGGAGAGGCTGGAGGAGGAGACCTTTAATAGGTTTGAGGCTTTGGAGGAGTTGGTACAGGAAGATGGGATGCCTCTGGAGGTACAGGTGACCGATGGTAACTTACTAGAACAAAACTTAGGATAATCATCACATTGTTGAGCCTAGCCCACCTCAACTCGGGGGCTTGGATTCTCAAATGGAATAAGATCTTCAACCTGAGGCAGCATGTCAAGGTGTTCCTAGTTTGGTGCAGGAAATTGATGGTGTCAATGCTCCCATATGCTTGGGCCTCTATGGTGAGAAGGGTGTTAATGATTCAGGTAAAAACAAGACTTCTATAGCTTTGGGTATACAACAAAAGACTCTAAAAAAAGGGAACCCTGAGAAGGCTCCTAAGGTTGGCAGAAAGAAAGACCAAGAGAACCTGTTAAGTTGATTTGTGAGACATTGGTGGAGTCTGGTTCGGTAAGAACTATTGATTTTCATTTCTCCCATCCCCAAAGATTATTTTTCTCTGTTGGAATGTGAGGGGTATGAATAACATCCCTAGACAAAAGGCTATTCGTGAATTGATTCATGTTCATTCTCTGGATTTTCTTTTTCTCCAGGAAACTAAATTGTCCATTGAGGCTATGTTGAGTGTGGCCTCAAAGATTTTGGGTAGAGGTCAGTGTCAGTGTGTGAATGCTCATGGTAGCTCTGGCGGGGTGGCTTGTTTATCGGATCCACATAGAGTTAGTCCTCTTTGGTGGATTTCTAGCAAGTATTCTATTTCTTGTGTTGTGCATAATCTTGAGTCAGGGGAGAGAATGCTTCTTTCCAACATTTATGCTCCTACATATTTCTTTGACAAGACTCAGCTTTGGGCCCATGTTAGATATGTGTGCGCTTTTGATCCCTTTCTTCCTTGGATTTTGGCGGGGGATTTTAATGTTGTCACTTCTTTGGAGGAGAAGAGGGGTGGGAATGCTCAATTGGACCCTTCATCGAAGCAATTAAGGAATAATGTTGCTTTCCTAAACTTGGTGGATATTAAGCCTGGTGATGCAATTTTTACTTGGAATAATAGGAGAAGTGGGGAGGTAGCCATTTCTAAAAGGTTGGATAGATTCTTGGTGTCCAACTTTTGGGTGGGTAACAAGTGGAAGACTTGTTCAGAGATTTTGGATTGGTGGGGATCCGATCACTGGCCAATCAAACTCTCCATTGACTTCTCCAGGTATGCTAAAAATCAATCTTTTTAGATTTTAGCTAATGTGGCTTTGGGATGAGTCGCTCCATGACTTGGTTCTTGGCTAGTGGGGGGTTGGAAAGCCAGCCTATGGCACAACCATGTATTCTTTTGTCAAGCAGCTTCAATATGTTAAATATTGCTTGAAGCGGTAGAATAGGTATCATTTTGGTAATGTTTTCCAAGCTAAGAAGATTGCTCAAGCTCATTTAGATTCCATTACTCATCATATCCATGATTAGGGTCTTACTAAGGATTATGGTAAGCTGGAAGTGGCTGTAGTGAAAGAGGTGGAAGAATGGGAACTAAGGGAGGAAATCTTTTGGAAACAAAAGTCCTGAATTGACTGGCTTCAAGAAGGGGATAGGAACACTTCTTTCTTTCACAACTCAGTGAAGAATAGAAGGCAGGGGAATATTATTTCTTCCCTTTTTTCTTCACAAGGGACTCTTCTTTCATCATCCACTACGATTTCAAAAGAATCTGTTCATTTCTTCTCTAACTTGTTCTCTAAGGACTCTCTTCCATTAGAGGAGGATGAAGCGGAAGTTCTAGATAGTATACCACCCCTGGTGACCAGTGAGATGAATGATGCTTTACTCAAGCTGATATACCTGTAAGAATTGGAGGACACTATGTTTGAGATGAAAAAAGGGAAGGCTTCTGGGCCTGATGGTTTTTCGGTGGAATTCTTTTAGGAGTTTTGGCAAGTTATCAAGATGGATCTTTTGGCAGTTTCCCATGAGTCTCAAAATAACAAGTAGATGTTGAAGGCCATGAATGCAAATTTTTTGGCTCTTATCCCAAAGAAAGATGGAGCTAACTCTCTGGTTCTTTTTAGGCCGATAGCCTTATGCAATGTTGTATATAAGATCATCACAAAGTTGATCATTGAGCATCTAAAGCCTTGGTTGAGTAGGTTAATCTCTGATGAGCAAGGGGGCTTTGTTGCTAGTATAAATTTTTTTGATGGAGTCATTATTGCAGCTGGAACTATTCATTCTATGGCCTCCTCCAGAGAGAAGGCTATGTTTAGTAAGTTGGATATGGCCAAGGCTTATGCTCGAGTGAAATGGGCCTTCTTATTCAAGGTCCTTAAGGCTTTTGGTTTTGATAATGCTTGGATAGAGTGGGTTGAAAGTTGTGTTACCTCCTCTTCTTTTTTTGTGTTGGTCAATGGCGAACCTATAAAGCTTTTTGGGGCTTCTAAGGGCCTCAAGCAAGGTGATCCTTTATCCCCTTATTTATTTTAATGGCTAAGGGTTTGGGGAGATTTATTAGATCTCGTGTGGATTTGGGTCTCATTCAGGGTTAGAAGTGGGGAAATAATATCCCCCCCAATCCCATCTTCAGTTTGTGGATGATACAACTTTGATGGGCTTGGCCAGAGTTTCTGAAGCAATCGCCTTGAGGAAGGCCCTTGATAGCTATTTGGCTACTTCAGGACAAAGGATAAATGAGGAGAAATCTTTCATTTATTTCTTTAATACCCCAAAGCTTATTCAGAGGTGAATTGTAGGAATTCTTAGATTTCAGATTGGTTCACTTCCATTTGTGTATTTTGGCATACCTCTATCTGTTTGTTTGCTTCCTCGACTATTTTGGCAGGATGTGATTGATAAGTTTCAGAACAGGGTAAGCCATTGGACGTGCAGATGGCTCTCGTCAGCAAGGAGAGTGATTCTCTTGAAGTTGGTGGTTTAGGCTCTTCCTCTCTACAAGTGCTTTGTGTTATTTGCCCCGTCATGTTTTATTAAATATTATGAGTGCCTTGCTCGTCAATTTCTTTGGCCAGGAAATCTGCTCTACAAGAAGTGGAGCTTGGTTAAGTGGGAAGCTTCTTGTAGGCCGATGCAAGAAGATGGTCTTGGCTTGCGTCGGGTTGATCTGAATGGGTAGGCTTTGGTGGCTAAGCTTTACTGGAGATGGTGCTCTCAACAACATAAGTTATGGGCCAAAATCCTAACTGTTAAATATCTTGGAGAAGTGGAGAGTGTTGATTTTCCTCATTTCAACTTGGTTGGGAAGGGTTCTATGATTTGGGGCACAATCAAAAGAGGAGCAAATCTGGTTAAACAAGGTTTGTTTTGGATATGTAACAATGATTTGGATGCTCAGTTATGGTTTGATTCGTGGGATGGACATCCTCCTATAATGGCCACCCACCCTCATTTTTAGGTGTTATGCACTCATCTCCTTGATGCAGGTTGGAGTCGAGTGGCTAATTTCAAATCTCCTTAGGCACATGGCCAGGCTAATATTTTCAGGTGGAAGAACCCTTAAGAATGGCCTCCTGGGCGATTGAAGAAGGACTGTCGGGAACTGGCTACTATTTTGCCTGGTAGAGTTTGTAACTCTCTATCGGGTAGGGATGTCCTGGCTTAGGGATATGATCTAAAAGGAAAGTTTACAATGGCTTCTAGGTATCAGGTGTTGGACAAGCAGGCTTCTGGGAGTTTGGAGGTCTCATGGTGGAAGCAAGTCTGGAATAAATTTTCTTAGCCTAAATGCAATTATTTTTTATGGCTTGTGGTTCGACAAAGATGCCTAACCTGGGAGAACCTCAAGAAGCGTAGGTTTCATGGACCATCCATAAATGGTAAACCACAAAGCATGGCCCAATACTACAACCAAATATGTTACCCAAGTCTAGGGCCCAAATTCCAGTGCCTCCTCCATGATGAGCCAACATGCTAAGAATAATAGATGCTCTTATGTTGTCATAATTCTCAATAACTACACTAAAATCCACTAACCAAATTGAATGCTCCATTTGGATCCATAATATTCCTTAAAAGATGCTTCTTAATACACCATAACATGTGTTATAAAATTGGTCAAGATTCCTAGTAAAAAAGGTAACTTCCCTATAATCATGTTCTTACATGTCGTACTATCTTTTACACCACTATATTTGTCATATATGCTCTTAAATATTCTCCATGACAAAGATATTCTCTTACAAACCATTATACATATCATAATAAGGTATATACATTGCATAATAGCAAAGTCATAAGTGAGACACCCTTTCCTTTATGTGCTCATGAATAATAAATAAATACAATATTAATTCATTAATTTTGAGCATTAGAACTGCAAGGTGTAAGACACACTTATTCAAACAAAAAAATGTTCATTTTAATAATAGGACTAAATCGAACTTAGATTTTTTGTACATTAGATATGGCAATAATAAGGTCAGTATTATTAGTAACATATTTTCTCAAGACCTAAAATAAATTTTCATGTGTTTGAAGTCTTCACTTGGCTATTTATATGATGATCCAACTATAATTCAAGATATGTTGAAAAAATAACTATCTTTTTCTTTGGTTCTAACTATTTCATGAGCAAGGAGGATGAATAAATAGTCATACAAGATTATGACTTTCTAGCCTTTTGTTAGTGGTCCACTTAAGTCTTTGCTTGTGTAACTTTATAGTTCCCTATTTTTTCTCACCCACCTTCTCGTTTGAGATATATTTTTTATGGTTCTCATTAGATTGACCAAGTCCATCTCAAAGAACCAATGCACAAATAAGGATGATGGCTAATGCTCCTTAAGGCCACACCCTTTTTATAAGTGATTAGTTGATCCTAACATCAAATAACACAACCTAAGCATCTACCATCCCTATTTAAAATCCTAAAAACTCCACCAATAACCATTTAGGGTTGTTAGTAATATTTGAAAAAGGATTCCAACCCTATAGGTGTCACCTAGGTTTCATCACTTCAATAAATTTAACACCATTGGATAGCTTAAATGAGAAGAATTTAACAAAGGTTAGCTATCTAATGCGGACCATTTTTACTATGTGAGGAATTATTGGTCACTTATTTGGTTTGGCCTCAATGGGAATTTCCTTTTTGTTTGTTTTTTTTCCCCTTCATTGTGTGTTTGTTATCTTCACAAATTTGTGCCCAGAACTACACAAAAACACCTCATATATATATATATATATATAGGGTTCTTGGGTTAGAGCTATGTATGGGTTGTGTAATTGATTTGTGAGTATTATTATGCTACTAGAATTGCTCTAGTTTGATAGGTCGGTATCCTATAAAGACATGTCCCTAGATATTATATTATAAACTTTTTTGTTGAAAATACAATTTGCTCATGGTTTGGAGTGTTGGGGTTTTCACCTAAAAGGGTCTTCCCCATATAAACTTGTGTGTTATAGTATAATTTTCATGTGTACTATTTCTTGTAACTATAAGATTAATTATTGTTGTACATACTTCCCCTAAAAATTTTGTGTAGGAAGCATATTTTACATCATTCCTTAATTTTATTTTATTTTCCACCATTTGAACTTTTTGGCATGCTTATTTTACAAGCTAAATCTAGAATATAATGTGAAATATTAAAGCCATATCAAACCCTTATCCTAAACCAAGAAAAACACCTTTGGAATGAGCATAAAGAATATTTAACAAAATAGTTCTTATCTTCACTAACCAAAAGTGAGATATCTCCTTTGTTGAGTGGATTTGCTTGTGGATTTGAGTGATTTATGATGCAGGAGCATCCATGGTAGTTGGCAATCTCATGTCAATCCAAAGAGGTTCAATTTTGTTGAACATTTTTTAATTTTGGGAGTGAGTTAATTTTGGTTTTAAATTCATGTAAAATGGTGGCAAATGATTTATCTTTGATTAACTAAACTTGTCAAATTATTTCCTTTGCACATTGACAAGTTGACATAGCGGGTGAAAAAGCAAAAAGCAAATTTTAAATTATTTAATTAAAAAATAATAGAAAGGTTATATGAGGTGTTGAGATTTGAAAATATGGAGTTTTAAACACTCCATCATGATCCCTAAAAAGTAGGGACTAAGGATATGGGTGCCTAGGCTTGCTTTTACTTTCTTGCTTTTTCAAGAGTTAAAAGAGGAGAAAAAACCTGAAAAACTCCTATCTTTAGAGGGGTTGCTAGAAATGAATTTTTAATTATTTTAATTGATTTTTGAGGAGTTAATATGCAGATATAGGGATAGGTGTGCCATATTGGAGAGGTGAAAATAATGAATGTGAAATCAATTCCATGACAACATGAGTTAAGAAAAGGAAAAATCAATTTTCATTAAGGAAGGTTTTGAAGAGGAATTGAGAGAAGAGGAAAAGGAGGGTGTAACATTCTCAAGTGTTTGTTGTAGGTTGGGACTGATTTACAACAGTCCATTAAATTTTTAGAGCAATAGGTTGAAGCTACAAGAGTTGCAGGCGGAGTGGAGGTGCTGGAAAGTGAATAAATTTGCAAAAGCTCACATAGTTGAGCATAGATTGTGTTTAAATGTATTTCATTTGCATATCAGATGTTTGTATGGGTTTTAATTGTTGTTTATCGGTCCATTAAAATGACTGAAAATCATTTGTAACCAAATTTCTTTAATAGAGAAATTCAATGGTTTCATGTGCAAACAGTCTATCGAGTTTAATTTGTAATTTCTTTATTCTATTTAAGCTATTGTTGTGAGGATTTTAGAGAGGGATTAGAGAATAGTAATCTCACTCTACATTAATTTATTTTTTGTTTTGACTCTTCAAGATCTTGATAGAATGTAATTATACATATATTTGTTGATGTGGGTGCTTGATACTTGATATACTTGATTTGATCTATGTGGAAAGTTGTCATGTCATAATATATGCTCACACTCTTTTGAGGCATGATGAACAATTTGAGGACTTGATTTATATGTGCTTCAGTGAGGATATGAATGGTGGAGATTAAATGACTGGGATTAAGTGGGTGAGGGTGAAACTATTTTATTTTATTTTATATTAAGGTGGAAGTGGACTTAAATTATTTAATTTGATAATGAGATGGAAATGAATTTAATTTTGTTTAATTATGAGATGAAAATGAATTTAATTAATGAAGTTAATTATGGATGAAAATAATTAAATTAAATTTAGTAAATTAATATATATATCTATATGAAGTGAATTTTAAGTGTATGCATTGGTACTCTATTGAAATGACATTGCAAATAAAAGAACAATGAAATTTTAAACTAAAACAAAATAAGATGACCTTATGCCTCAAGCATATAGGATTGGATGATGGAATGGATTATGGATGATGGTCCCTTAAGATAATAGGTGGGTATGAATGACACAATTGGGCTTTCAAAATGTGAACAAGAAGATGAAATGTAAACTAATATGTGATAGTGATCTTAAAGAAGCTTCAA
The DNA here is from genome assembly GCA_007258455.2 of Sequoia sempervirens. Classification (NCBI taxonomy): domain Eukaryota; kingdom Viridiplantae; phylum Streptophyta; class Pinopsida; order Cupressales; family Cupressaceae; genus Sequoia; species Sequoia sempervirens. The sequence goes on from VDFB02266883.1 coordinate 159,720, forward strand.
TTGTGCCAAGAAACTTGGTTTTTTTTAGCATAGGACATGATGCACCATGGTATGAGGAACCATGATGACATTGTGCCATATGTGTGAAGGAATAACCTAAAAGAAAAAGTCACAAGCAAGGCTATGCCATATGATACCATGATATAAAAGACCACAATGCTACTGTTATGATATGTTGCAAGGAATGACACATACAAAACAAAACAATGAAGCATATAAGAAAGCAATCAAGCATAAGCCAAAATAAAAAATATATTTTCCCCTAGTTAAGCTAAAAATTTGATGATGATGATGATGATGATAATAGTTTTACTATACCCTTAAGCAAATACATATTTTAGGGGTCAAATTGGGAAGGACACATCCTAGCATTTAATTTAATAGTGAATTGGGAATGACATATCATATTGAATTCATAATGATTTGTTTAAAGTTGAACAAGGATTTTAACAATAATGAGGATAAAATGTATGAATATTTTTGGATTCGTGTTGGACTAAATGGATAGAATTATTTAGATTTCACTATCATGGAAGTTAGGATAGATTGATGTATTAAATTTTTTTCTAGTAGTATTTTTCTTTGTTGTAATAATTGGGATTTATGCCTTAATATTGTTTAACCAATTTTGACAAGGAAAAACCAATTCTAGTGATAGGAATGAATGGTATATTGGATCAATAAAATGATCAAGGGATTTTAGGATGGAGGATGGAATGATCAAAGGAACTTAGGGTGTTATCTCCAAGGATTGTGTTGCAAAAGGATAACATGCCCCGCTCTATATATGTCTGTGTTCATGATGTTATTCTAAAATTCTTGCTAATGAAATTTGATATATCATGATGTTTTTGAATTTCCTATTGTAAAACTTGTTCCATAAACTTTGATAGTATGTTAGAATTAAAATTTTGATTAAATCTTGGAGCATACGTCAAAGATTTAACTATTTCCCCATGTCCTTATTAAGGTCAACAGAAGGAAGAGAGAGTTAATGGGTACAATGAAATGGGTATGTGGATAAGATGGATGGGTATAATGGAATGATATCGATGGATAGCTAGTGACACTAAAGGATGGATGGGATGAGTAGATGGAAGAAGTGTTCCTCCAAGTTTAAGGTTCATAAAGATAATTTATTTACACATGATTGCTTTGAACAAGTTTTCATCATGGTACTTTCCCAAGGTGTCATAAAAACATTTTCACTATTGAATGAAAATTTTCTCTTTACTATTTTTTTTAGTTTTTTAAATTTATTTATTGAGATTAATAACTTCAAGTACAAAATCACTTGGGATACATTCTATTCAAATATTCTTTTACTTCCTTCCTATCTAATGTGTCTCATTTATATGCTATTTCCATGACATGCCACTATTCTAGAATTTGCAAATATTGTCACCCTCTTTGATACTTGAGTTACCTTTATTTGAATGGAAAACATTTAGATAAGATACCACCATAACTCCTATGGTAGAGAATTGATACCAAGGTACAATGAATTTAAGATTTTGGATTCTTGGATTTAAGTCTTGATTTTGGATGTTGATTTGGGATTTTGGATTTAGGGTCATGAAATTTGGATTTATTATTTTTGAATTAGGATTTGGATATTTGGATTGAGATGGGAGTTTTTGTATGTGAATGTGGATTTAGATTTAGTATTGGGATTAGGACCAATAATATTATACATCATATTAGATCATGGAACTTCACATGATGAAATCAATGATAGTTATAAAGTTGGCACACACCTTTTGTATGAGAAGTAATAATTTTGACTTTTACTATATTTTAATTATTATTTTTTTTAATATTTTAATCCACTTAGATTTCTTGATTCTCTTTGATTTGGGATTTGTATTGCTTTTTTTTTTCCTTTTTACTATTGGATTCATGTTATCTTTTGGATTCTTTTTGATCTTCTACTTGATTTTAATTTTGATTTTGTATTTCATTTGGATTCTTTGCTTTATACGAATTGTGATCTTCTTGGTTTTAATCAATAGGTTTATGATGTTAGGAGTGAAGGTCAATGGTGTAGATGGAGGTGGAAATCAAATTCATAGGGACTATGGATGGTTTATATTCTAATGTTTGTATTAAACAAATTTGAAACATTTATCTCCAAATTATCACTAACATCATTAAATTTATTATTAGAAAACTTCATCTAATATCTTGATGATCATGATTCACATAAAGTAAGTACAAGTTCTAGGATTCCTTGTTTATGAAGGTTGAATCATTTTCCTTTGTAATTAATAAGTTGACATGTTTTATTTGCATTAGGATACTTGTTTCTTTTGAAGTATAATGTGATCCCATCATTGCATAACTAAGAACCTTTAGAGCTTCTCACTTTCTCATTTACAAGAAATATTGCTTTAATAAAGATGGTTGGAGATCAATATGATAGAATTTTTGTGATTTCTCATCATTTATTATTGGTGGACCTTGATAAATTACATTCTTAATATGACCAATTATTATTTTCTTATCTATATTATTAATATGATCAAATTTAATTACAAATTGATTAGCAATATACTTGATGTGATCAATGTTCTTGTGCATATTCTTAATGGGGTCCATATTAATTATAACTTAATTATCAATATGCTTTATGTGATCAATTTGTTTAGCTACATGTTAAATATGATCTTGATTGTCAATATGATTATTTTGCTTATCTATAAGTTCAATGGTATCATAATTGGAAGGGGGAATTGTTGGATGATGGATAGGATTGGTTTGGATCTTGTAATCTTGGGAGTTTTTATATGATGGATGAAATTATTTTAGTTTTTTTCACCTTGACTTGGTTGTGTGTGAGTTTGAAAATACTTTGGAATGAGCTCTTAATATATCCTCAATTTCTTGTTTGACAAGATGGATATACTTCAATACACTTCAAGATCCCCTATGTGTATTAGATTCTAGATATAGTTCTTTGATATCATGCATTGATTAGTGGAATATATTTTTCTCTTATGCATCTTATCTATTATGGATTTTATGGATCTTATGAATGTATTTGTTTAGCTTACCACATGAGTTGATTTGTGAAGATGATTTTAATAGTCATTGGTTAGATTTTAAATGTATTCCTTAAACTCATGGTAGCAATTAATGATATGTCATTTGATATTGTGGTAAACATAATACTTATGCTCTCTATACCATTTGGGCTTTTGTTTACTTTTTGTCAAAAGTCTTGATAAGTATAAATATGATCCTGTAAGCCTTGACTAGCTTGTGAAACATTGCTTATAAAGAATTTCCTAAAGGAGTATATTGTCTTTTCTTGGATTGAATAATGGAGAAAATATTTCTAGAATAATCTAGGAATCCTAAGCATGGTTCAAATTGGTAGCCCATTGCCAACAATATGTTTATAATTTCTAAAAAGTGATTCATACTTTTGATTATGGTTTATCACTTGTAGTCCTTGGAGAACGCCCTTTGTAGATAATTTGGATAGGATAAGCTTAGATTTTTTACAAGATTTTTGAGGTTGTGAAGGTTTGGACGATGAAGGATTCGTATGTGATGTTGAATCTTATATGAATTAAATTTAAGGGTTTTGAGCTAGAATGGTGTTTCCCTTGTCATGTGGGATATTTCAATGGATCTATGGACTAGGATCCCTTTGGGCTGAACCAAGTGTGAATTTTATTATTATGGGGGACCTAACCAAGACACCTTTGTTTTGAAATAGGATGTGATCTAGGTGGGCACGACAATGTTTATTTTTAAGTAGGTGTCTCATAGAGCCTCATGGTCTTTGTAGAGGCAAGCTAATGTGTTATGGATTTGGTAAATTTTACACAATTCAGGGATGTACCAAATTGAACAGTCCTCTTGACATTGCAAACCTACATTTAATTATCGACCAGGGTGCATAAACTTGTGATGACACTCCACTATATGTGTCCTCATAGGCTTGTACTAACCTATATTACTTTACTCTAACTTATTCAAACTATTCTACTTGCTAGAATTATCAGAATTGTAAAAATAGTGAAAAACAGTTACAAAACCTGGTGGCTACGGGTACTTGCAACATAAGTTGTAGGTGTCTGCTAAAAATCCACGAATGCAAAATCAATCTAAAACTATTTAAAATCAATCCTAATCTTTGGAGAACTATTTTCTATGTTTCTTCATGAATAAACACAATTTTTAACTTATCCATAAACCATTTACTTGCAATGCATATATAAGATAAAGAAAATGAAATTAATGAAAGCATATAAATAACTAAAATGTAAATGAAGTGATGAGCAGTACCTGAGTGGCTAGCTCAGAAGACTGCTTCACCTAACTAAAAACTAGATCTAATTTAGATTCTCACACATCCATAATTCATACAACGCCATCCATTATACAAAACCAGATACTAGACATAATCTTTCTTCAGATTTTATTCCATAACTTCATTGTAACCACATATCCTTGATCAATTGAAAAACTACTAATTGCTGAAATTTTGTAACAAAATCAACTAACTAATGTATGAGCTCATCACCTGAATTTATACAAAATGGGGAGAGTCTTATTCGAACTGTAACTAACTAACTAACACCAATCATAAATCTCACTCCTAGATACAAGGAGGTGAAATAATGATTTGACTTATTCTTTTAACTAACTAGAAAAAGAGACCTATTCAGATAAAGACAACTTGCATGTGAAACACATGGATAACTATCCAATATTTAAGAACAAACATCTTCCAACATGTATTCTTCTACAATGACCACATTCAACTCCATAGTTCCCTTCACTTGATTAGCTCTAACTCATTAATCCTCTGCTCTGAAACTTGGTACTTGATCCTTCCTTGCCACCGTGTATTAAGCTGCAAAAGAGTTTATCCCATCCAATACATATATATAGCTAACTAACATAATCAAATCATATCATCCATTCACATACACATATATATTCATATTTAATACATGCAATTATACGAGTAATTCACCATATTTCATTTTCACAAAATGGGTTCAAGGTGGCGAGGTATGCATAATAGGATAATATACTATGGAGATATTGTCTGAGAGATACTTCAAAAACATAAGTAGATTGTCTTAAAAGTATATAAAAATCAATAAATAGATGTTAATAACCAGACTCATCAGTCTTGAATGAGGTTATCTATATTTTTGGGTAAGGATGGATAAACTTGGATACAACCATGTTTAATGTTAGGAAAACTATTATGGTTGACATGATATTCATCCCAATCCACAAGGCTATCATCATCATGATATTTGTATGGATATTTAAGGTTGTCATCATTATGATATTCATCTTGATCAACAAGGTTATCATCATCATCATTAGTATTGAAAGGATTTCTAGATTTCTTAATGAACTCATTGAAAAATCTAGATTCATGACTCTTATTTTGATTAGGTTGGTTTTTTCTTGGTTTACTGTGTGTTATTATTTTGTTTTGTATATGTGTTCATCCTTGTAGCATATCAAAATAATTACATCACGACCTTTCATGTCATGGTACCATATGACATATGATTACTTGTTACATTTTCCTTTGGGACAATCTTTCACACACATTACACATCATTATGGTTCCTCATACCACGATGTATCATATCCTATGCTAAAGTTTCTTATAATATTTGGAGCTTCTTCGATATCACTAATATGTACTTGTTTCCATTTCATATCCATGTTTACATTTTAAAATCCCACCCATGTTCTTCATACCCACCTAATCCCTCAAGGGGGTATCATACCTAATTCATTTCATTATCCAATAATTTCCCCTTCTCATGATGAGACCATTGAGCACATAGGCAAGCCATGATGTAGGGGCCTAGCCAATCAAACTCAAAATTTCCTTTCTTTTCTCAATTCTTATTTGTGTTTTTTCATTCTCCTTAAGGAAAAGATCACCAAATTCAAACACTCTAAATTTGATGTGCTTTTTGTAAATTTTTCAAACTTATTTTGATATGCTTGTAACAAATTCAATGTATTTAGCCATTTTTCATTAAAGAATTCTAATTCATGGAGATGTGCAACTTAATTCCTCATCAATTAGGCGATACAAATGAATACACAAAGATATAAATTTGATCTCAATTGGTAAAATTTATTTAGCTCAAAATGCTAGGGAACAGGGAGTTTCCCTAGTAGATATCTCGATATTAATATGGTAATCCCACAAGGTTGGGTAGATTTGAAGATTCTAATCATAACCATCATCATTGATAATATTTTTGAGTATCTTGATAAGAGTTTGATTGAATTATTCATCTTGGCCATTACCTTGGGTTAGTATTGCATTATAAAAAAATATGCTTGATATGAATTCTTTGCAAAGAGATTGAACTTCACGGTTCTTAAAGGGTTATTAATTTTTTATAATAATTACAATAGGGATCATAACAATAGATGATGTGGTTGAGAATAAATTTAGAAATTTATTTTTCAATCACATGGGTCAGGAATTTCATCTACCCACTTAGTGAAGTATTTTGTTGTGGTAATGATATGCTTATGACCACTGAATCAAGAAGGGTTAATTTACCATTGATATTGAGGCCCGATGTAAAGAAATACCATGGAGTAGTGATTAATTATATGTGTGCATAAAGTACTTCTTAAAAATATCAACCCTTAGTTTATATAGAATAAAATTTTCATCCTAAGTTGTATGATATTCATCACTGACTTGATAACCAAATGAAAATCACCAAAGTTTGATAAATGTTGTATATTCGTATAGCTTCAAAACTAAAAGCAAGGCTTCCTATTCAATGATTTATTCATACAAGGGAAATAAATCTTGAATACTTTAGGTATAAAATCACCCTATAGTTTAAGGAACAAATTGTCTGCCCTTGAGACATGAGAAATCAAATATACATCAAAATAGAGTTTACATTTAGGTGATTCTTTAAGAGTTAAGATGGACTCATTGGAAAATTCAATAATTAATGGTTGGATGCCTATTTATGGTGATCCTACCAAGTGATAGGATACTAATGGTTACTTTATTTCCTTTTGGTAGACACACTCAATATCAAACTCACTAAGAAATATGAGCCACTTAGTCATTCTCCTTATCAAACATATTTTTGATAAAAGATGCTTGATTAATCAACTTTAGCAACCTTAATTTTTGTGATGCAAATACAATTTCCAAATTTGATTTGTTTTGGACATGGATATGTGTTTTCTTTTATAACTAACCGAGGTCCCACTTAGGTAATAAATAGCTCTCACTCACCCTTGATCATCATGTTGTGCTAGAAGGGCTCTTAAAGCAAATGTAAAGTAGTATGGTTTGTCTATATTAGCCACCATAAGAACTAGAAAATTTGTGAGGCATTACTTAAGTTGATCAAAATATTGTTGATACTACTCATCCCAAGGAAATTATACATTTTCCTTAAAAAGATGTGAGAATGGTTGACATTTACCTACAAGTTGTGAGATAAATATTATAATTTCTTAGAGATTATCTTATAAACTATGAAGTCGCTTAAGATTATGTAGTGTAAGAAGTTCTATTATTTATTTGAATTTTTAGGATCCAATTCTATACCTCACCTAGAAATTATGAAGTCCAACAACTTATTTGATGTTACACCAAACATGCATTTCTTAGGATTTAGGTGGATCCCTTGTATTATATTAATCTAGATGAAAGACGTGGAAAGATTCTAAGATGGTCTTCTCTAATTCTGGACTTGCCTAATAAATCATCCACATAGTATTTGAAAATGTAATAGAATATAAATGCCATTGCTCATTGATATGTTGTTGTAGCATTATTTAATAAAAAAAGACATGAATTGGTAGAAAAATGGTCCCCAAAGAGTTATGAATGTTGTTTTATGTTGGTCCTTCGGTTCTATTTGAATTTGATTATATCTAGAAAATCGATCCATTAGTGATAACATTTCATATCTTACAACAAGATTGATTATCATGTAACTAGTAGGCAATGATAAATCATCTTTCAAATATTCCTTGTTAATGTCATAATTTTTTTTGCATACACAAATACCCTTAGGCTTCTTGCTCATAATAATAGTGTTAGATATCCATTTTGAATAATCAATTAGATAGATAAACCCAACTATTATCTAATCTTTTGAAATTCTTCCTTAACGAGGAGAGCTATCTTAGGATACATCTTTCTAAAGTTATGTTCTATTGAATTGGAGTCAATATGAAAAATGAGATGGTACACCACAAGAGATGGGTCTAACAAAGGAATGTATACATAAGACCAAAAAATATATATAAATATTCTTTGAGTATAACAATGAAATTTCTTTCTCTTCAAGATCCAAAGTTGATGCAATTTGAGTTATCTTATGATTTTATTTTGTTTCAAGATTAATATCTAAGGATATCTAAACCAATGACATAGAATTATATTAAAATTAAAATAGTTTAATGGTATAATTGAGTTTGTCATCCATTAGTTCCCCAAAGGGGTCTTCACCAATGGACACATCTTTATTTTTTATTTTTTTTATATTTTCTAATAGCATCTCATAGAGATTTTCAATAGAGAACCTCTATTCTTTACTTTTTTTATTTTTAAATTTTAAATTTATTTTTCTATTAAGAAACCCTTTTTACTTCTTGATTTATGTGCATACATCAAGGTCAACTTTAAATTCTTTTTTTTTATGATTTCCTTTTGGAATGTTATCTCAAAGTCCCATAAACTTAGCGAGTGCTTCATCGATTTGAAATCTACCCAATGGTCCATGACTTGTTGGTTCTAATAAATAATATCAAGGTATTGTAGGTCAAGTTTGATGGTAAGGATAGTTGTATCATGGAATATATTGGCTATGAAAATATCTTCATAAGGATCATGAATGGGCTCTATCTTAATATTTTCAATATTGAAAGAAGTTTTCCCTACAATCTTGAAATTATCATTGGTATTATCAAATTACTCATCAAAAGGAATATATCCTAGACCCCAATTTGCAACATTTTCATATATAGGGAGTGGTTCACTGATTCCTTATTCATGAATTTTGAGGTCATTTCCTTTATATTTCATGCACTTCCATATTTTTTTGGCTATAGGATACACATTATTTTTGAAACAAGATGTTAATTTTCATCATCATAGAGCCAATAATCATTTGTACCTTCAATATTTTCATATACTTTAAAATCATATTAGATGAAGATAGTTGATCCATATTGTATAAAAGCTTTTTCTTTCTTTTGATTTATGTTAAGCATGCTATGAGATATAGAAGAAAGAGGAAGATTTACTATATAAAAGGAATATTGGATCTTATATTCTCCACAACCTTTGTTAATGATCTTGATATAGGTTTTATGATGCAAGTTGATACATGTGGATGTCAAGCTATCTAGATTTATATAGGATGATGTTTTTCAACTTCAAGTTTTGGTGATGCTTCAATAGTGGGAATTTGATTAGTTTTTAAATAACAACATTCTAATAGTTTATAATATTAAAAATAATGAGGATCAACGAGAATAAATATTTACATACTTGAATGGGGAAATTTGATGCATTGGTGGAAAGAAGAATTGCATGCAATATATCCACAGGTGATCCAAGAGGATACAATACAAAATATTAAGATCAACATGTAGTAAAGTTTATTGCATGATAGGCCCAACTTAAATTGGTAGATTTATTGTCCTCATTGACTCTTGTTCTACATTATCATATTCCTTGGTAGTAATAATGTGTAGATCTAATGAATTTTTTGAGCAACCAAGATGTTGTGGTAATCTTAAAGTGTAAATTTTTTAACTTGATCTATTATCTACAAGCACTCTCTCTACTTTATGCCTAGTGATGAAGGCTTTAGTATGTGGGGGAGATTATGAGATGGCCCTATGGGAGGCATACCATGCTTACTAAATATAAGGTAGTCAATTATTGATAAGTGACCTACAAGTGTTTGAAATTATGATATATTAATATTATTTGGGAGTCTTGAATCTTATGGGAATTTATTCAATACCTCCCTATGAACATTAGATGTTTTGATAATCTCCATGATTTAGATTTATTAGAGTCTTCTCAATTTATTTAATAAAGTTGTATTGGCCCTTAGGAATAGGATGAGGAGGCTATTGAATAACGATCTTAATATATCTCATGGCAATGACACAATTAGAAGTTTTAACTTTAATGGTATATATTTGGTTGTTAGGGTGCTCAATATGATTGATTATGGAATCATATGTGTGAAAGGATTTACTATATTAAACATTTATGGTATGATTTTTTTTATATTTACTTTGATTTGATGATTTACATGATTGGCCATGCTTTAGAAAAGGGTCTTGATATAACCCCAATCACTTGTTTAGTGATAATGATGTACTTCCTTCTATCTCAATATCCCCATTATCAGTTGAGTCTTCAAAATAATGCTTCACTTGTATGTATTTTTGTATTATATAAGTAGAGAAAGGGGCTCTAACCCAAAAATTTTAAGATATTAAAAGAGGGAACTTAAACCACAGACACACAAGCCAAAAGAAGAATTTTCAAGGCACATAGGCCCGCAAAAACAAAAAAGCAATAAAACAAGAATAAAATCCACCAAAGAACAACAACACCTACAATCAAAGAAACAAAACTAGGGGCACAAAAAAACTCAACCTATAAGGTCCCAGTTGTTCAACAAAGCATCCAATGATTCTTCCTACTCATCATCAATGTGGGCCTTCTTTCTTCTTTCATTTTCTTTAGTCATCTGATGGTATTCAACAACGCCAAGTTTCTTTTTCTATTTATTAATTTTTGACTCTCCTGACATCGTCCCATAACAACTTTCGAAATGATGCCTTGGGTAACCTTGGTGAGACTACAAATTGCCTTCTCTATTCTTTTAATATTTTCATTATTTGTTTTGACTGTGGATTTCAACTTTTAAACCTCCTACTATAAGTTCTATTGGAACTTAAATTGAGAAGGTATCCCCTTTTCAATACTCATATGAAAACTTTGTCGACTTCCTTGTGATCGTTGTGGTGAGGAACAATGGAGATATCTTCTTTAGCCACCTAGTTATCATCCTCCTCAACTTCATTCTCTTCATCACCCTCAATTTTTTTTTCTTCAGCTCCAAGGACCTCTTTATATTCATCCTCTTTATCAACTTCAACTTCCCCATCACTATTCAGCTCCTCTTTCTCCTTACCAAAACCCATCTCCTCCTCTATTTCCTCATCTATTCTTCCAAGGCCTTAGTTTGCAAAAACTCCATCCTTTCCTCATTAGGAAAGTCACCCTTAGACACCTCTAGCTGAGGGATGAACTCCTCATCCTCGAAATCATCACCCTCTAAGTCTAAGGAGGGGGTAGTCTCTTTACCTTTGGACACTGAAGAAGGCCCCACAATTGACTGGTTGGCTAGCCTAGTAGATCTTCTTCCCCCAAGGATAATGAAGGATTATTCTCCATCATAAGCATGGAGTTCATCCCATCTTCAACATCTAAAAAATTGATGGGACTATCATTAGACACAACAAAACAATGATTTTTCTTTTTCTTTTTAGTATAAATGGTAGAGGTGGGGTTTCCTTTTTATAGGGGAGGTCTCATGGACAAGAAGACTCTATGAATTGGGTGTTATCAACAAGAGGATTTGGGGAGTACTTTTATCCAGATAAGACCAAACCTTTTCTTTTTTTGGGGTAGTTATGAGAAGGTCCTTAAGACTAGGAGGGTGTAGCAACCCTAGGAGACACCTTATTGGTTTAGCCACTTTTTTCCCTCCAAGTTTGAGACTTGAACGAGGGCTTCCCTCAACAAAAATAAATATAGTAGGGGGGTCAATTTCCTTAATTTTAATAGTGTTATACTTTCTTGAAGGGTTGTTTTTGGGAGTAATAAAAAGGTTGTATTTATACAATTCCAAGATAAATCTTTGGTGAAGGAGTGGGTAAGCCCCAACAACAATGCAATTTTGGAGAAACAAAAGAAGGTAAACAACAAGTTTATTTTTAACCCATGATATATATGATTTAAAATTGGAAATTGGTATCCATGAATAGTATGGAAATGACCTTCTAGATTAAAATATTTCATGACATGGAAACTTACAAATCCCCAAGGTGCCAGAAGTCTCTCCTTGTTGTAGCCATTTCGATACTTAACTATCTTTTTTCTCCTTTCTCTAGGAAATCCATCATGAATCTTTCATAGTTCCCATTACTCTTCTTCTCAATTGGCTCTCCCTCGCATCTCAGGCCTATAACTTTCACAATGAGGTCCTTTGTAACCTTAAAACACACACCACCAAGAGTGACCACACCTTTCTTCCAAGAATTGATGAACCTGGAAGTCAACTTATTGTTAAAGCTTTTGATAGCTTTGAAAAAGAAGAGCATCTCCCCTTTTTGAAGAGCTCCTAGAGCTCAACATTCTACATAAGAGTCTCACAAGACTGTAGTTCAGTTCTCTTATGAGGGCCCCCTATTTTATACTTGATTTTTTTTTCTTTCAAAACCATAGTAGGAGGGCCCATAAATAGATCTCTCACTATTCTCATACTTGAAATAAGAAAAAAAATTAACAACAATCTTAATATGACTCTACCACTTTCTCGTAAAATAGACATCAAAATTAAGTCCCATCAACCACCACTTATCATAATTGATATCAACCATAGGGTTGAAAACATTACCACTTATCCCCACATCACTTGTAATTATGGGAATATTAAACTCCATTACATCATAATCATATAGCTTAATAGTTGTAGAAGAAGTATATGGATGAATCCAATTCAATCTTTTTAAATACATCATTAACTTACCAAGCATGCGAGGATAGCACAAGTCACTAAAAACACTAAGCATATGGACAACAATCATCATCAAAATGACAACCATCACATCAAACCAAAAATTAACATTCCAACTAGTAGCCACATCATCCTTCCTATACAAGATCAATTGACATTTCACTCGCATAGTTGGACACATAAGAGATCATGGTAGAGCTACTACTTCTAGTTCGAACACTCCAAACCTTCATTGGAGAGAGCATACACAATTGAATTACCCTATATACAAATTCAATTGATTTTAGTGTTAGAAAATACCTTATCATATCTTTGCATTCCTCCATCATATTCTTGATCCTGTAGGGAGAGTGAGCCTTCCCTTGCAAAATTTGAATAATCAAATTGGAATCACCTTCAATTTTAGCATTACAGTAGCCCTTGTCCTTTATTATAGTTAAACCCCACAAAGCCATAGTAGCCTTAACCTCATTACTTGAATTTTTCACAATATAATTTACAAATCCCTTAATTGAAAAACCTTGCTTATCTTTGATGACACCACCTACAACTACATCTCCAGGGTTACCCTTCAAGCAACCATCAAAATTGACTTTTTTAGGAGGTTTCCATTTTACCATTTTTCTCAATAAATATTTTCCCAAGTCGATCTTAGAAATATCTTAGGTTATGCCCTAGTTTTGTTTTAACCTAATTTAAAGATAGGAGGTTTCAATATAATTCAAATCATTGATATTATTCCTTAGGTTAGTCTAGATACTTCTAAAATCATCCTTGTTATTTTTTGAATATTAAGAAATAATGCATAATACCCACAATCTTAATCCATTTCCTACATAACCCCATGAGAGAAAAGCATGCATGCAAGTAACCATAATACATAGATAAAAATAATCAAGCCACAAGATAACACAAGATATACCTTGGGAAAACCCTCAATATGGAAAAAAATGGCCTCTAAAATCATCCATACTCCATCTATTATTCAACAATAAAACATTATAAGAATTACAATGAATACCTCTAAAGCATCAAGTCTCTCCAATGCATCCTCCATGTGTCCAAGAATGAATTCACACATCCCATGCCATGCTTCACATATGTACTCCTTAGAAAGACTCAATAATGATAATTCACTCACCCATCCAACCTTAACCACTAAACATGTTCTTGCTTTTATATACTCAAGCTCACACAAATACAACCAAGTGGTAAGATAAAACCATGTACCACAAAATCATGTGACTAAAAAACCACTGACTCCTCATTTAATATTGGGTACTAAGTTTTCACTTTATTAAATATTTCTCCAATATTAAATTAATATCCCACGTCTCTCACACATTAAATAATAATACAATGTTATAATACAACATAAAGTGGTCCCCATATAATTACCTAGTATGATTAATCACACCTCCTAAGTGCATCACAACTAAGTAATTATTTAATTACAACATTATAATATAACATTTTATTCAATAGTGTACGAGACCATATCCCAACATTCTCCCACTTGTTGTATACATGTTGCATAAGAGATCAATCAATAAAATACATCGTCATAGCCATACATGAAACCACATGAATCTCTAACATGCTCTCATGCTCCATCAAGATACCTGCAATAAAACCAAAGTGACCACCATCTCAAGTAAGAACTCCTCTCATCCTCCAATGTGCCACCTATGGGAGAAAAAGGAACATGCCAAGGTGAAGATGCACCAATCCAAGAACACAAGCATCAAATTCAATTGATAATAAAGGCTCCAAATTTAAGCTATTGTCAAAGGTGAAAAACCTAAATGATTGGAAATATAATTAACAACACATGATAATACATCCAACCATCCATACCTCTTAGGTATCAACAACATCAATAAACTCATGTAAATAACATATGCAACTCATAAACTGCAATCACAAGCTCCATGTATCAAACATGTCAATGAAGAACATACATATCCAAGAACTCCCACTGCATGGGTGATGTCAAAGCATATCAAGTATACCAATCAACACTATACCAAGGTGTGATAAATGATCTAAACACAAAGTACCAAGAACAATCACAATGATCTACACATGCAGCACCAACAAATGCATAATCTCTCACAACATGTCACCACCATCCTCCCAAATCATATGAACATGAATCTCTAGGAAGGAACCATAGAATAAAGAGAGAGAAAACTATAAACCATAACATGTCCTACCAACACCTCAAAAGTGAAATGTTGTGTCAAGTATGATCTCCTTACAACCCCAAATGAGAAGCCTCAACAACACCTAACCACTCAATATCATAGATCAAGTACAACATATTCATCATGTATAATGCCAACATGGATGTAAGCCTCTCTAATCAAGGAAATGCACAAGGATATAACCATGCTAAACATCTCTCAAAATGAATCCTCCAAAACTAACTACCATAGCTCAAGATCCATATCTATGTAAGATAAAGAATCATAAACTCATGCTAAACAATCCTTAAATGAATCTCCCAAAATCAAACACCACAACTCAACTCATTCCCATGAGAAATAAAATCATGAAACATAAACACATCAAAAATAGGATGGGTGATATTTATTAGATGATCAACCACCGAGTAGATCAAGAGTGGCGAATGAGAATGCTCCTCCAAGATAACCCATGAGAAAGGTAACACCACACTACCATGAAGCACCTAAGAAAACTACCAATGCACTCAATACTAAGAGAACCATCATGATCAATTTCAAAGCTCCAACTGTAGAATCAAGAACCTAACCATGACATCATAATATAACCATCTCCTCCTAGGAGATCATATGCACAAATGCATACATCCTAGTCTCAAGAGAACCCATATCATGACAAAACTCTAAATTGGTATCAAAAGTAAACCATGACATAATAAAAATCACACTCTAAACCAAGAATCAACATCTCCATTCACATGAAGATAACCATCACCAATGATGAATCACATCATTGTCAACAACTCCCATTGAACTGTGATACCGAGCTACTCATGGCATTGTGACAACCATCTCCTACACGAAGATCATTCAGGTCTACACATAACTAAAATTCCAATCACACCAAGTAGAACCAAGAACTCCAATCCAAGAAGATAAAACTACCATCAAACCATCAAGAACCAATCCTACATTGCCAAATCATCACTGTCAAAAGATCCCATTGAAAATTGTAACCAATGAAATGCAACCAAGCTATCATGACATCATGATCAAACCACATGCCACAAGTATCATCAACCAAATAATCAGGTACTCTAACCATCCATCCTCTCATCCCAAAGAAACATACCAATGCACAAATGACCAAAGATAAGGCCAACTAACAAAGTCTACATCAACGTTGAAACAATCTCATGGATATAGATAGTCCACACTGAGTCATCCCACTGCAACTGAATAGGTGATCAACCAATACAACTGCATAACTCATAGATACCAAACAATGATGCATGCAAACTCATCATCACATTAGTAACCTGCAAACCAAGATATCAAAGAAGATAATCCTATAGACATCAAGACTCAAACACCAAATCAACCACACATCTGATTTTCCAAAAAATTCCACAAATGAGTAACCATAGTCAAGGGACCATACAAGCATCAAGGAGATAAAAACAACCTCCTAACACCAAACCACATTACCACCAAACAACCACATACATGATCATGACGTGCCAATTATCAAATGTACCTACATATCTATGACACCATAATCATAGTCAACATTGTACCTACACTTAACCATCACCCATACAAGACTCCAAGTCTCCACTCGTGTCAACCCATGTCCTCAAAATCGAAGACAACCTGTGTACCTATAACCATCAAAGTCAAAATCTAAAAAACACCTATAAACCTATACTAGGAAACACCAAATTGATAGTGAACTGTACTATCATAAATATCATATAAAAACATACTCCCTCAAGGTTTCGCCTCTTGAATTGTTCAGATTCTCACACAATCACACCTTGAATCTCAAGCTCCTACAAGTGATCAAAAAATCACAAACCTCATCTTGCACCAAAAATTGAAAATATACCTAATCCCTAGTGTAGTACACTATACATGCTGTCCAACACCTATTTGAAATCAAAAATCCAATTTCATATCCAAAAGTTATGATCAAAACCATGAAATGGAGAAAATTTGACTTCTAGGCCCCAAAAACTAATAAAAAATAGTAAAATCATGGAACCAAACCTATACCACTATGTAGTGCTTGAAACCACTTTTCCAATGAGTATAAGAAGTCAAAAATCCAACATCTTGGATGAAAGTTATGCTCGTTTGAATAAAATGTCCAATTTCATTATATAAACAACTTTTAGGAAGACCCAATTAAATATTAAAACAATTTTAATTTTTAATTTTCAAAAAATCCAAGTTCTTTACCATGGATCAGACTCCATCATTCAAAGCAATTTAATTTTTAAAAATTTCATAAAGGTTGGGTGGTCATAGTTTTAAAGTGACGATTAAAGGTTTTACAAGCTTTAGTTTAAATTATTTTGAAATGGTTTAAAGATGGCTATTTGGAAATGGGCGGCAGAGCTATGGGTATGGTGGGGTTGACCCGACAATACTCGACCATGGTACTAATAGGGTAGAGGTCGGTACACGTTTGTAAACTCGCACCCACCCAAAATCCAATTTTTTTAAATTTTTTTGGAGGTTGATAAAATATTTTAATTTTTAATTTTTATTTTACAAATTTAATATTTTAATGGGCCGATTATTTTTCTAACACCTTTTTGATTGTACTATCGTATGAATGAGGGTTCAAGGGGCTAATTTTTTTTTTCAAGTGACCAAAATAGGACAAAATTTATATCAATTTTTGTTTCTCGACCATCTTAGATCCAATGGTGAGGTTTGTTTTGTCTCAAGGGGTCATCCATGAAATTTCCTCTAAAAAACCCTTATGTGAAATCTCAATCCAAGAAACCTTTTTGACCCCAATTTTGCATGCCTCAGATCTACAATAAATCCAACAAATCTACAAACCCCAAAAGCCCAAATCTGCATAATAACACCTATAACATTTGTTCCATACCTTGTAATGCCTTAGATCTATCTTCCATAGCCATGGATTCAAATTTTGATCTAGGGGATCTTCACCAAAAATTGAAGTCTCTCAATTTTCTCCAAAATCAGCATCATCAGAAAGAGGCCAAAATTCTAACTCCAATGCAACTTGAATGGAGTCAAACAGATCTACGAAGCCCAAGATATGCTCGGTCAAACCTTGGTCAACCCAAGACCTAGGTTAGAGAAAAAAGGGTCAAAATTTGACATTGTCAAAGTCAAAGTTGGCATCATCGCGAAGAGCTTGTTGAGAGCTTTTCGACGATGTTCGTTTTGTGCGAATCAGAGTCCGTTTGCACTAGCTATAGCCAGTCAAAGTTCACAGAGAAGGTTGAATTTTGACCGTACGGATGTTGACATCAACATGCTGACTTGTCAGTCCATACGGTACGAATAGTGATATGGACCACTTAGACTCCAACATGTGGCATCTACGTTAGCTTGTACAAAACAATCATTGGAGGACATGTGGCATCTGTACGCCATGTCAGCGTACACGTAATCGGTCATGTTGGCATCGTCAACGTACACATCATCAACCACATCAGCGGACATATCTGCATTGTCAATGTACACGTCATCGACCACGTTGGTGGACACGTCAGCACCGTCAACAAATGATAGTTTGACATGTGGCACCCTCCTGGTGCGACATGTGGCTCCATCAGAATCCCTCCTCCAACGGTTTGTTCAACTGTTTACTAAAAGTGAATGTGGGGATTCAACCCCCCAACCTAGCGCTTAACAAAGAAACTGTTCACTGTTGGCCCATGCAACATGCACTTACTATATTAGGAATGTCCATTTCTTTTGTTCTGTAACAAGATCGGGTTTTTTTAAAAAAACCAACAGCCGACAGTTTGAACCCACAACTGCCGACCTAACAAAATAACTGATCCCCATTGAGCCATTCGATAGCTTCAAACATATGGCGGGCATTGGTTATTTTAGTTGAAGGGAAAACCCAATTGCCCTCAATTT
This sequence comes from Sequoia sempervirens, assembly GCA_007258455.2. Taxonomy (NCBI): domain Eukaryota; kingdom Viridiplantae; phylum Streptophyta; class Pinopsida; order Cupressales; family Cupressaceae; genus Sequoia; species Sequoia sempervirens. The sequence goes on from VDFB02266883.1 coordinate 178,639, forward strand.
CCAACTAATACCCTCTATATTTAAAAAGGAAAAATCTTATAATCCTTTAACAAGATTAAAATAAATATTCTTAAGCCCAAGAAACTAATTTAAAGGGGTTGTAATATATTTATTAAAGATTATAAAGATTATTAAAGGAGATTATGAGGGAGTTAGTGATTTGAGTATGTAAATAGGGGGGAATGGTTAAAATTTTTACTTGTAAAGGGAGATTGGCCATATTTTGTAAATCATATTGTTATAGGCCAAATTGGGCCAATTTTTTTGTATAAAAAGGGGTGAAATTAGGAGAGGGAGGCATTCAGAAATCAAGCAGGTGATGATGTTGAGAGAGCTACATTGAAGACTTGAGGCCATTCTTGTAAGTCGGAGGAACGTTACGCCGTTGAAGTGCTGGAAGGGAATGGTTCTGCTTTGTAATTGTAATCTTATTCTTGGAGAATAATAGGATCGATCGCTCTATTGGAGAGGGAACCGGAGATGTAGTCTAATTGGATGAACTCCATTATCAATTGTGTTTCGTCTTCTATCTCTTCTCTATTTCATTATGTTATCACCTTGTTATGTTGTTTAAGTATTTTTGTTATGCTAATTTTGTTTGTAAGCTTTAAGAAATCATTGTAATTCGTAAAGAATTCATTAGCAATTGTCATAGATCCTAAAACAGATCAAATTTGGTATTAGAGCTTTGTTTTGACTAGTATTGCAGAATCGAATGCTAAGACGCTCCAAGCTTCAAAGAGGTGAAGGCGAACTCGAAGAATACAATCCAGAGATCAACAAATGAAGGACTTCATCAACAATGGACAAAATCGAAGCTAGGAAAAGAACTGAGAAAGATCTTGATGATAAGGCTTTTCAGCGATCCTTTCTTGACATGAAGGCTATGGTGGAAGAGTTGTATGCAGAAAAGAAGAAGCACAAAAAGGGGGATTCGTCGAAGTGAGAAAAGAAGGAAGATCAAAAGGACAAAGGAGGAAAAGATCTAGAAGCTACATCCCCTCCATCTTCCCCTTCTTTTTCTTCCTCTTCTACTACTATTAATCCTTTCAAAAGCAAGCCTAAGCCTATTATCAAATTGGATGTAAAATTTGAATTGCTTAAGTATTGTGGTGAGTTAAATGTCGAGAAGCTAGATGATTGGATCTGGTAGGTAGAAGTGTATTGTAGGATTCAAGGCCTAACAAAAGATGCTTCTATGATCTAGTTAGCCACTCTCCAGTTGGGAGGTACAACTCTCACCTAGTGGGAGAGTAGGACTTAGGAGGAAGTTGCTCGCTATGGTAAGGTTAATATGACTTGGATGGAATTTATTGCTGCCCTTAAAAAATAGTTTTATCCTTTAGGTTATATGCAACAATTAACCATGAATTGGAAAACCTTTAGGCAAGGTAAGGGTTAGTTTGTCCAAGATTACACCCATGAGTTTAGAAAATGGGATATTGCTTTAAATGTTCCATTGTATACTCAGGATACATTACTTAAGTACATAGGTGGTTTGCATTCTTACCTAAGACATACTATTCTAATGTTGAGTCATAATAATTTGGATGAAGCTTTAGTCCAAGCCACTCATTTAGAGTCAAGGGGTAAGAACACTTTTAGTGATAATTTCTCAAAGAAACCATCTAAGTCTAAGGAGAAGTCTAAGGGTAAAGAAAAAGAAAAAGATAAAGGAAAAGGGAAGAAGAAAACTACAATTAAGAAGGAGGGTGATAAGACCACATGCTCCCATTGCAAGAAAGAGGGGAATGATGATCAAAGTGTTGGAAGCTTCATCCTGAATTAAGACTGAAAAGGTACGGAGGCAATAAAGGCAAGCAAAAGATTGTTGCAATGATTCAACAAGATCTTGGATCCGACTCTAGAGATGAAACTCAAATTGTTGCTGTTGAGGCCCAAGGTAAAGGGAAAGGTATAATTATTTCTTCTGATGCAAATGTTTCTAATGCAAATGCAAGTACAAGTAAAGTATCTACTCCTCCTAAAGCTGATAAACAATGGAATGAATTGTTTCATATTCAAGTTGTAACTAAGCACACTAATATTGACACACTTTTGATACAGGTTCTCAAGTCAACTTAATATCTGAAGAAGTGGTAAAGAAACTCAATCTAGCTACAACACCTCATCCAAAGCCATATCCACTTAGATGGGTTTGCAATGATGCTCAACTGCAGGTAATAAAACAGTGTAAATTGAAATTTGCTATCATTGTAAACTTTGTTGATGAGGTAGAAGTAGATGTTGTTCCTTTGGATATTTGTGGGCTTGTTTTAGGGAATCCTTATCTATATGAAAAAAAATCAATCGTTTATAGGGGGGAGAATAAGTATCATCTCTTTAAGTATGGGATAGAATACATTGTATGTGCACACAAAGTAAAAACTAATCTTGCACTAGTTAATGCTAGTTAGATGAAAAGGTTGGTCAATTCTAGTAAGAACTTTGTGCTAATGCTTGTAAAACCCAAAGAGGATGAAAAAGCTAAAGCATTTAATGGGTGTGATCCTAAGCATAAAACTGAGATGGTCAAAATAGTTTTTGCTTATGATGACTTATTTCAAGAGCCAAAGGGGTTTCCACCTAAGAGAGAGATACATCATGAAATCAAGTTGTAGCAGGATGCGCCTCTTCCAAATATCAACATGTACTGTTTAATAGTTTTTCAAAATGAGGAAATCAAAAAGAAAGTTCAGGAGTTGGTGGAAAAAGGAGTCATCCGTCCTAGTACATATCCTTGTGGTTCTCCAATTGTGTTGGTTCCAAAGAAAGATGGAACTTGGAGAATGTGCATTGACTATCAAGCCCTGAACAAGATAATGGTAAAGAACAGTTATCCTCTTCCCCGAATTGATGATTTACTTGATCAGTTAAAACATGTAGTTTATTTCACTAAGTTAGACTTGCATAGCCGATATCATCAGATAAGAATTAAAAAAGATGACATTTGGAAAATTGCATTTAAGACAAAATAGGGACTTTACGAGTGGTTGGTCATTCCCTTCAGGCTTTTCAATGCACCAACTACATTTATGAGAATCATGAATGATGTCTTTCATCCTTTTATTGATGATTTTGTCATAATCTATTTAGATGATATTCTTGTATTTAGTCGAACTTGGGAAGATCATGTAATTCATGTAAAGAAAGTTTTTGATTTATTGAGAAAAGAAAAACTTTATGTAAAGATGTCTAAATGTGAATTTGCAAAGACATCTCTAGTGTACTTAGGCTATGTCGTAGGTGGTGGTCAATTGAAAGTGTGTCAATGGAATTTGTTGGGGGGTTACCTATGTATAGGAAGGGACATGATTATCTGTATGTAGTAGTTGATCGGTTCAACAAAATGTGTATTTTAATGCCTTGTAAAAAATAGGTCACTCTTGAACTGATAGCTCAAATGTACTTTCAATTTGTATGGGTTCACTTTGGGTTACCTACTTCTATTGTATCGAATCAAGATTCTCAATTCCTAGGGGAATTTTGGTTAGCTCTGTGGGGACTCATGGACACCAAACTAAAGAAGAGTACAACCTTCCATCTGCAAACCGATGGTCAGACAAAGGTAGTGAGCAAGACAGTTGTGCATCTACTCAGAGGCTACTGCAACAAATATCCTAAGTTGTGGGATGAGAGTCTTCATTATGTGTAGCATGCTTACAACCATGCATCACACTCTTCTACAAAGAGGTCTCCTTTTGAGACTTGCTTTAGTTATGTTCCCAAAACACCGATGGATTTTTATTTTGGGAAGGACGATGTTGAAGATGGGTGCCATGATTTAGAGAAGGCCTTGAAGTTCATCGAGAAAGTCCAAGCAATTCATTAGGCAGTGGAAGCATAGTTGGAGAAAAGTCAAGCCAAATACAAGGCTGGACATGATAAGCATCGCAATGATCACCATTTTTAGGTTGGAGATAGAGTTTGGTTACATATCCGTAAGGAAAGAATGCAAGGCGAAGGAAGGAAGCTCAAGCCGATTCGGTATGGTCCCTTTAAGATCTTGGAAAAGATCGAAACCAACACCTTCCGCATTAATCTTCCTCCATACATGCATATTTATTCAATTGTCAATGTTGAGAATCTGAAGTTGTATGATCCTCCAATGATACTAGATGAAGGAAAAGACATTCAGGTTCCATCAATTGATGATCTTTCACTAGAATACATGTCAGAGTTGACAAAGGATGTCATCCTAGACAGGAAAACCAGGACTTCATGAAGAGGAGTAGTTGAATACCTCAGAGTGGGACAGAAGGGGATCAATCCAAGGAAGGAAAAATGGATGGATATTGGTAAAGTGAGGGAACTTTACCCTCACTTACTTTCTGAGTAACCAGCTTTCAAAGGTCCAAAAGCTCTCCAGTGGGGAGGACTGATTTAGGGGATCTTCACCAAAAATTGAAGTATCTCAATTTTCTCCAAAATCAACATCATTAGAAAGAGGCCAAAATTCTAACTCCAATGCAACTCGAACGGAGTCAAATAGAGCTACGGAGCCCAAGATATGCTCGGTCAAACCTTGGTCAACCCAAGACCCAGGTCAGAGAAAAAAAGGGTCAAAATTTGACATCATAAAAAGTGTTTGAAGTTGGCATCATTGTGAAGAGCTCATTTAGAGCTTTCTGATGACATTCGTTTCACGTGAATCGGAGTCTGTTTGCACCAGCTACAGCTAGTCAAAGTTCGTAGAGATGGTTGACTTTTGACCATACGAACACTAATGTCAACATGCTGACTTGTTAGTTTGTATGGTACAGACAGTGACATGGACCACTCAGACTCTGACACGTGGCATCTATGTTAGCTTGTACAAACCAATCATTGGAGGACACGTGGCATTCGTATGCCATGTCAAGGTACACGTCATCAGCCACGTTGGCGGACACGTCATCAGCCATGTCGGTGGACATGTCAACATCGTCAGTGTACATGTCATCGGCCACGTTGGCGAACACGTCAGCACCATCAATGAATGATAGTTTGACACATGGCACCCTCCTGGTGTGACATGTGGCTCCAACGACATCCCTCCTCTTGCAGTTTGTTCAACTATTTACTAAAAGTGAATGGGGGAGGATTCAAACCCCCAACTTGGCACTTAATAAAGAAACCGTTCACAGTTCACCATTGGCCCGCGCAACATGTGCTTACTATATTAGGAATGCCCATTTCTTTTGTTGTGTAACAAGATCGAGTTGTTTAAAAAAACCAATGGGCGTCGGTTTGAACCCACGTCCGCCGACCTAACAAAATAACTGATCCCCATTGAGCCATTTGATAGCTTCAAACATATGACGGGCATTGGTTATTTTTGTTGAAGGGAAAACTCGATTTCCCCCAATTTCCAACTAATGCCCTCTATATTTAAAAAGGACAAATCTTATAATCCTTTAACAAGATTAAAATAAATATTCTTAAGCCTGAGAAACTAATTTAAAGGGGCTGTAATATATTTATTAAAGATCATAAAGATTATTAAAGGAGATATTATGAGGGAGTTAGTGATTTGAGTATGTAAATAGGGGGGAATGGTTAAAAATTTTACTTGTAAAGGGAGATTGGCCATATTTTGTAAATCATATTGTTATAGGCCAAATTGGGCCAATTTTTTGTATAAAAAGGGGTGAAATTGGGAGAGGGAGGCATTCAGAAATCAAGCAAGTGATGATGATGAGAGAGCTACATTGAAGACTTGAGGCTATTCTTGTAAGTCAAAGGAACGTTATGTCACCAAAGTGTTGGAAGGGAATGGTTCTGCTTTGCAATTATAATCTTATTCTTGGAGAATAATAGGATTGGTTGCTCTGTTGGAGAGGGACCCAGAGATGTAGTACAATCGGATGAACTCTGTTATCAATTGTGTTTCATCTTCTATCTCTTCTCTTTTTCATTCTATTATCACCTTGTTATGTTGTTTAAGTATTTTTGTTATGTTAATTTAGTTTGTAAGATTTAAGCAATCGTTGTAATTCGTAAAGCATTCATTAGCAATTGTCATAGATCCTAAAACAAATAAACTTTGTACCAAATCTACTCAAACAAGGGTTGTAAAAAAATATAGGAGCTCACACCTCCCACAACCATGAAAGCTTTGATACCACTTGTTAGGAAATAATGCATAATACCCACAATCTTAATCCATTTCCCACATAATCCCATGAGAGAAAAGCATGCATGCAAGTAACCATAAATGCATAGATTAAAATAGACAATCCACGAGATAACACAAGATATACCCTAAGAAAACCCTCAAGAGGGAAAAACCCAGCCTCCAAAAGCATCCACACTCCATCTATTATTCAACAATAAAACATTACAAGAGTTACAATGAATAGCTCTAAAGCACCAAGTCTCTCCAATGTATCCTCCATGTGCCCAAGCATGAGTCCACACATCCCATACCATGCTTCACATATGCACTCCTTAAAAAGATTCAATAATGATAGTTCCCACACCCAACCAACCTTAACCACTAAACATGTGCTTGATTTTATAGACTCAATATCACACAAATACAACCAAGTGGTAAGATAAAACCATGTATCACAAAACCATGTGAATACAAAACCATTGATCCCTCATTAATATTGGGTACTAAGTTTTTATTTTATTAAATATTTTCCCAATATTAAATTATTACCCCATGTCTCATACATTAAATAATAATACAATGTTACAATACAACATAAAGTGGTCCCCAAATAATTACCTAGTGTGATTAACCATATCTCCTAGGTGCATCACAACTAAATAATTATTTAATTACATTATAATATAATATTTTATGCAATGGTGTACAATACCATATCCCAACATTGAAATATTCCTAAAAATAAGGTATTATTTATTTATTTCTAAACACCCTAGGAAACACCGAGAGGTATTTGCTTCTACAACCTATCATGGCCTAAAGCTTGCTTAGGAGAAAGGATTTAAAAGAATATGGTGGAGGGAGATTCGTTAAATATTGTTAATTGCCTTAATATGTTTCAACCTTCTTCTTGGACCATTAATAATATTATAAAGGACTCTATTTCTATCCTTAACTCATTTGAAGAGTTTCATGTCTCTCATGTTTATCATGAAGCTAAAAGGTTAGCTGATTGCCTAGTCAATATTGGGGTCTCATCTTTTCCTAAGCGATGGGATTCACATGACATTATGCCTATTGAAATTCAAAATCTCATCAAACATGATCAAAAATTACAATATGGTAGGATTATTATGACCTAGAGGGGCTCACTCATTGCATAAAAATACCCTCATTAAGTTGAAAAGACAAGTGCGATTTGGCTCCTTTCCAAATAACGATGGGGGAGCTTATGGAAAAATTTTGTAAGTAAAGGCTATGATGACATATAGTCCTTATGTTGTCAGTAACACATGAATTGTGGGTGTTTGTTTGTGCCTCTTTCTATGCATATGGAGTTTTCCTTTTCCTATGAGATAGTTCTAGATGAGTTATGTATTGAGTTGTGCATAGTCGGCCATGGGGAGGTGATCGGTGTAGAGTGGATCCTATAAATTGTGAGGAGACTAAAGAGAATGAGATAGTTTGGGATATCTTGGATAAAGGAGGGGTTACCCCTTACATTCAAAAACTTCATGGGTTTGATTCCCAAATATCCCAGGTGCTCATCAATGGCTGGAAGAAAAAAGTATTGAGAGTCTTTAGCATGGAGTTTAACATCACGAAGGACCTCATAGCTAATATTATTGGTTTATCTTCTTAAGGAAAAAATTTATATAGAGAAAGGTCGACGTCAAAATTTCCCTTGAATATTTTCTTCAAAGGGAAGGAGAAGGAGAGGCTGAAGAAATTGGCCTATTGAGGCTATAGTAGACATTTCATCAAACCTATTTGGGGGAATGTGGCCATTACGATAATGAGGTATTTTACTCTTGATGGAAGATTCTCTGCAGTCTATGGCTTTCATTTTATGCTTCTTAATTGCTTTAGGCATAACAAATTGGTTTTATTCCCATATTATTTGTTGCTATCTTTGGAGAATGAGATCAACGAATTTAGAAAAGACCCTAACAATCCTTTTCTGCATGAGGGTTTATTATTGTTGATGATGGATATGTCAAATCATATAATATTCCTGAAGCTCCTAAACTAGCCAAAGCTTGCATGGTTAAGGATGTATCCTTAGGTTATGAGACTAGAAATGACTCTGATGATAAGGATTGGGTGAATGAAGGGTCAAATTCTATGGAAGTTTATTCTGATCCCTAGGAGGAGTTTGATAAATATCCTAATAAATGGGCTAAGAAGGATGCTATTCCCTCTTGGTTGGAGGGCTACCAGATAGATATGAAAGATGATGGTACTCCTATTTTTTTGAAGAATAAAGGTAAGAAAGCCCAAGTTGTTGAGCCTGTAATGGATTCTTCAAGAAAGAAAGGGAGCCAAAGTTCCCAAAAGGAGGAGTTGTCTTATCCTCCTAATGTTAAATGGAAAATTTTAGTGATGAAAGGTGTGAAAGGGATTAAGCGTAAGGGCTTTGTGGTGAAGAAAAACCTAAAGAGTGGTATGGATAAGGGCCAAGAGGTTATTATAGTGGTTGAGGTAGTGAATGGCAAGGAGAAGGATTGGGGTGTTATTGTGGTTGTGGGAGGGAATCTTGAGAAGTTGATGGAACCGAATGAGGATTTTCAAGTGAGTAGGGCTGGTAAAGAAATGGTGGATTTAGATAAATCCCTTGTTGTTACTGAGAAAGGGACCATGAAAACTTTAGGTACTATAGGCAAAGGTAAAGCTAAAATGTATACTCAAGGTGACATAGGAGGTTCAGCCCGAGGGATCATATAACTTATTGGATGAGACTATCAACTGTGAGAAGGATGATATTAATACTATCATGAGGATGGTGAAAGATGGGATTGGGTATATTTTTAAACTTTTTAAATGGCTATCTTTTGAAATGAAATAGATAAACATCAAGTTAAGGTTGATGACCAATATAAATACAAGAATTATTAACAATAGTAAGATGGATGTGAATTTGTATAATCAAATCAAGAATATGCATTTAGTCCTTAACAAGGTTGTTGATGATGCATCAAAATTAAGGAAAGATCATGAATCCATAATTACTTCTCTTGAGAAGAAGATTAATAGGATTCATGATGACTTGAATACTCTAGTGCAAGTCATTCATGCTTGTCTACAAAATAATGTGCAAGGGTTGACGTTGTTGAATGAGAAGGCACATAAATGGATGGGGGAACTAATCATTAAGGGGATAGATGTTGATGAAGTGGAGGATGATAGTATAAAGGGTGGGAATGGTAAGGGTATGGATACTAGTCCTAGCATTCAAACAAGGAGCAAGACAAAGAAAAACACTATGATTTTGGTTTGGGAACTGGTAGAGGTTGTCGAGATGCATGAGCAAGTCATCTCTAGGGACCTGAAAGTTGCGAAGATCTTGAACAACCTATAGTAGTTTCTTGCTATTGTCTACCTTTTTGTTGTTTGTTTGTTGATGATTTACTACTAGCTCTATAAAGCTTCATCTTAGTGTCAACTTTTTTGGATTTGGGGCTGCTTGTTTTTCCTAGTCTCATCTTTTTAGCAGCTTGTTTCTTTTGTAAAGGGTTTCAGGGAAACTTCAAAAATTGTTTATCTATTAATCAAAAACATTAGGAGGTATTTTCCTCTAGAGTTCATTTATCACAATATGATGAAAAGGGAACAACTATGCCAAGAGGTAATAAAATATTTTATAGTCTTAGGGAAGATCCAATCTAGATTGAGGTTATGCAAGATTTTAGTCCAATTTTTTTTGGAAAAGTCACAATGTAAGAGAATATGATCAACTATTTCCTCCTCCTTATAGAATAGGTTACATCTATTAACCATCTAAAATTCTCTTTTGTTTAGATTGTATATGGAGAGGATTTTACTATGGGTAATAACCCACCAAAAATAATTTATCTTATAGGTCAATCTATTGTTCCAAACCATAGACCAATTGAAATTATTTTCCTCATTCCTATGATTTAATAGGGAGTAAGTCAATTTGACCAAGAAGGAGCCCAAAGGGGTAACTACCCAAATGCAATAGTTTATTGAGGGAGAATAATATACAATCTCCTATACATTGCCCGAGCTACTCCACTTCAAGTCCTAATGCTTTTGTTGTTTTTCATTTATGAGAATCCTTCTTTCATCCATTTGATCCCAAAAGTTCTTCCATTTAGGCTTTTGGCCACTCTAATCAATATAGTTATGGATCTTTTCTCCATTTGGTCTTATAAGAAACTCTTTGATTTTGTTCAAGTTTTGAAGAGAGGATAGGGAAAAACCCTCAAGCCAAGACTCATGGTAGAAAATAACATTTTTTTTCCATCCACCACATTCCAAAGAAGACCATATTTAACTATATTTCTTATTTTTAGAAGGTTGTTCCAAACAACTAAGCCATGGGGGATATCAGGGGAGTTCAAGAAATAACAGTTGTCTAAGTTATCCAAATACTTAGCTTTAAGGATGGAGCTCCTATCATTGTCATATTTGATGAAGTTCCAACCCACCTTTACAATTAGAGCCTCATTTAACCCTTGTAGCCTTCTAATACTCAACTCACCTTACCTTTTGGGATTACACATCTTTTCCCATCTAACAAGAGCAATTCTTGATTTATCCTCTATGCCAGACCATATGAACTTCCTTTGGATTTTCTTGATTATATCCACCATATGAGTTGGGATTTTAAACAAAGAGAGATAGAAAATTGGGATATTTTGAGTAGAGGCTTTCAATTATTTAAGTTTACTTGCTTTACTAAGCAACTTTTCTTTCCATCCAACCAACTTATGTTGTAGTTTCTCCACAATATTGAGCCAATACTGATTAGGAAGATTTTTAGTGGATAATGGGAGACCCAAATAAGTGGCAGGGAGGTAAGAATTTTGATATCCAAGAATTTGCATAATCCTTTCTTTCAGAGGGGGATCAACATTAAAAAATACATCAGACTTTTGTTGTAGTTGATATATTGACATGACACTTTGGCATAAATTCTACAACATAAGCAACTCTAAAAAGGATGGTTTCATCCACAAACTATTGGTGTGAAGAGGGGGGAGGGAGGAAACAACATTTATCCCTTTCAACAACCCATCAATAATAAGCTTTTATAAGTTTCTTCCGAGGACTTCAACAAATAAGATAAACATATAAGGAGATAGAGGGTCAGCCTTTTTGAGACCCCTACCACTGGAGAAGAAACCTTTGGGGACCCCATTAACTAGCATATAATATTTAGGAGTGGTAACATAAACAATGATAAGTTTCAAAATTTTACCTTTAAACCCATTTTTTTTCAAAAGAATAAACAAGAATGACCAAGACACTCTATCATATGCCTTGGATATGTCTGGTTTAAGCAACATACTAGGTTTTTTTTGTTTTCCATAGAATGAACATACTCATGAGTGGTCAAAACAATATCAAGGATTTGGCACCCCAACACAAATCCTTTTTGGTTGCTAGCAATCAATCTATGTAGCACAAGTTTTATTCTATTAACTATCAATTTAGATAAAATATTAGATATTATATTACATAAGTTGATAGGTCTAAAATCAAACATAGAAGAAACCTCATTTTTTTAGAATCAAGGCAATAAAAGTAGCATTAAGTTACCCAAGGAGTTTACTTGTTCTAAAGTAATCAAGAGCTTCCATAACAAGATCCTTTGAGATCATGCCCCATAAAGTTTGAGAAAAGGAGAGGGGGAACCCATCAGGTCTGAGGGCTTCATAAGTGCCAAAGGATAAGACAATAGACTTGACCTCTTCCATTGCATTTTTAAAAACTTGAATATCCTAGTCATTCAAAATTTGGGGAATAACATCTATGATCTCCTCTAGACTAGACAAGTCCTGAAAGGGTTCAACCAAGGCTTCCTAAAAGTAAGAAACAACAAAATTGGCTATATCAACATCCTTAGAGATGGTGACACAATTTTGAAGAGTCAAATATCTAATAACATTTTGGCTTAGTGGAAAAACTAATATATAACTTAGAGTTGATTGTGTGTAGTTGCTAGTGGAGTAAATTTTGATCTTAGGATATTCATAATATTTATTTTATCTATACCATGTTTATTTAATTTTTGTTTGATCTAATGGTTTAGTATGTGGAAATATTATCATGTTTGCATCAACTAGTTTGCAAAACACCATTTTTAATTATTCTCCTAGAGATGCAGATTTTCTTAATTTTGTCTCACATTTTGGTTGTATAGATGGAATAGTTATTTTTAGTGAATATTTTATGGCCTAAATGTGTTTCAAGTATATAACTCCATCACTAACTAAACTTTTATTTTTGTTAAAGAACTTGGGTTTATCTAATTGGTGTTTTTCTCTAAAAAATATATTCACCAATCCTTTGGTTATGAGGACCATTTCAATTTACAATCCTTTCTCAATAATCTCATTGAAGGTAGTAACACATTGAACTTATAAATGAAATTCCATCTCTTGATTTAAATTATTAATAGATATTTCAACCATTTTTCCCAAAATGGGCCATGAAAATATACTTGCTAAACTTCTCCATTGTTGAAGGAAAGAAGAGAAGATATCCCTATTATTTTTATGGAATTACATAGATCCATAATGGTTAATTCATTCTACATAATGAATGAAAAGTGTTTCATAAATATTTCAGGTAAATCAAGAAATGTTGTGATAGAACCAGTGGATAAGTGTAAGAATCATTCAACAACTTGTCCCCCAAAACACCACAAAAAAGACTAATTATATATCTTCTATTGTAGGTAGCCTATTGACATGCTATCAAATTCTTTCACATGATCTTTTGGATCTCCTCTTCCCTTATCAAATTTAGGCATTTAAAAAAATGGAGGAAAAGGTATTTATCATATTGATGTATCAAAGGGATATGGACATAACTCTTCAAAATTGTATCCTTTGTTTTTATTTTATATTATTTCTTGTAGGCCTTTTTTTTTTTTTATATCTAATGGCTTATAACTCTTGGTCAAGTGTAGTACGAAGATGTGGTATTGGTGGTATAATGAAATTGGGTTGATATTGTTGATTGGATTCATTTTTTTGATAAGCTTAATTATGTAGATCAACTTGATAGGTTTGCCATGATTTTTTTTTCATGATGTTCTTATTTCATTTTAAGTTTCACAGTCAAGGAATGATATTTTATTCTTATTTTTTTTATCACCATTGTTGCAATCAATGATATTGTTAGTAGGTTTATCTTGTTTTGAGAGTTATTAATTTATGATTCTCTTGAGGTTTTCAAGTTTATAGTATGGGGGTAAGAGGAATCTAATTATTTCCTCCCTACTACAATATGTAGAAATCATTAAGATCTCTAGATAGAATGCCATCACTAGATCAATCCATGAATGATAAGAAGCCACACACTCCCACCTACGAGATTAGAAAACATAAAAATACAAACAAAAGAATACATAAAATTGGATAAATAAACATATCATTAAGCCAAGAATAAGATGTACATATAGAAAAGAGGGAGAAAAATACTAGCATGAATAGTGGAGAAGAGTAAGTAGTTGAATCCCACTAATAGTGAGTGGTGGAAATTTAAGTTCCTCAAAACTCGTAAGAGGTGGCAAGTTAACTCGTAGAAAAAACTACCCCCTAAAAGAGAGAAAATAAATTTTGAGGACTATAAATCCCATCGAAAGATGATATTACCACTAAGAGCTTGTAGATGAATGATCTTATTCTTAGTAAAAGGTTTGGTGAAAATGCCAACAATTTGCTTTGGAGACTGGTAAAAGACTAAGTCAATGATATATCCACGAATAAGCTCCCAAATTCAATACATATGAATCTCTATGTGTTTGGTCTATTGGTGTTAGACCAAATTCTTGTATATTTAGATCGTGGAGTGGTTGTCACAATAGATGATTGTGGTTTACTTGAATGTAATGCCAAACTCAGTGAGAAATCCCTTAACATAAAGAGCCTTAGTAGTTTTATTAATAACTCGAGCTTGTACTCTACTTTTGTGGATAGTAACGCAATATCATTTTCTATTTTTTCAAGACCAACTAATAGGACCAAAACCTAGTGAGAAATTGTAACCTAAAGTGGACTTGTCATTCTATGTATTGCTAGTCCAATCAAAATCTATGTATCCAACCAAGTTAACCTCTATGCCAAATTTGTAGTGAATCCCATATCTAAGAGTACCTTGAAGGTAATGAAGGATCATATTAGCTACTTTCCAATGCACCTCATGAGGATCCTACATGAATCTTGAAGCCATGCCTACTACATATGAAATTTCAGGCATAATATATTTCAAATAGATAAAACTTCTAACAAGTTTTTCATACAAGGGGTATCAATTGATGGTGTAGTATAGTTAGCCTCAATTTTGATTCTTGATAGAAAGGGAGTTAAAAAGAGATCAAAATTAGCCATGGGAAACTAAGCTAGTAAATCAAGAGTATACTTGGGATGCACAAGTTGTGATCCCTGAGTTAGACTGTGAAATATGAATACCAAGGAAATAATATAGTAAACCTATCTATCATGTCAAATTTTTCTTGTAGAGCTAAATTCATTATTGTAGTAATGGAAAAAGAGCTCCCAGTGATCAAAATACCATAAACACAAAATACTAGTATTAATAGTGAATCATCTTGCCACAAAATATACACATTAGGATCTGAATGGTGCCAAGTGAAACATGAAGCTAAGAGGTAGGAATCCATCTTGTTGTACCAAGATTGAGGGGCCTATTTGAGGCCATAGAGGGATTTCCTAAGTTTGTAAACTATGAATAAAACCTAAATGAACCCTAGTGGTTTTCATATGCAAATATCCTCCTCAAGGTCTCCATGAAGAGAAATAATCTTCACATCCATCTAATACTCATCTTGACCACGTGTTGCAACAATGTAAAGTGTGAGTTAAATTGAAGTCATCTTGGCCATGGGTGTGAAGGTCTCTATATAGTCAATACTAGAAACCTATAAAAAACTCCTGACAACTAAATGTTCCTTGTACTTATCAATCAACCCATCTGCAATAAAATTGATTTGATATATTCACCTACATTGAACCATATTCCTTCCCTTAGGAATTTGTATCAAGTATCAAGTGTGATTTATCATTAAGTGATCATATTTATCATGCACAACACTATTCCACTCAAGTATGCCTAATGCCTTTCAAAATTTCTATAGATCGGACACCAAAGAAAATAAAGCATGTGGACCAATTTGATGATCTAACCATGTACGTTTGTCATTTGCTGAATTCCTTGCCCAAGTACTTGCACTATCAAGTTTCTTTCTAACCTAAAGAGTGCGAGTTAGGTACTAAAACATCATCCTCCAAAGCATGTGTTGAAGTAGATGAAGATGACTCCCCATCACTATCCTTGTTATCAAAACTAGAAGAATAAGAAGAGTTTGCCTTCTAGGAATATTCTTGGATGGTATAAGTTGTTAGTAAACTCATCAAAACCAAGTGAGTCCACAATATAAGGATAAATTCCAAGTTTAGAGTAGGTAGGATCCTCTTCAATCTTAACAATCCTCTTAATGAACAACTCATGTGTGGTTGAGTGGACTAGGTGATAAAATTTCACACAATTTGGATAACCTACAAAGATATAAAAATTGTATTTGGTTCCATAGCCTTGCAATTATACTTCAATATGCATGCTATATATGGATATCCAAAGACCCCAAAGTTCTCAACTGATAATTTCCTACTCGTTGAAGCTTCAAAGGGAGTGATTCAATTGAGTGAGGAACCTTGTTTTGAATGTAACAAGAACATTCGATTTATTTTTCCTAGTACTATGGTGTAAGTGGACTTAGATTTTATAGTACAATTAGTCACATCTTTTAAGAATTTATTCTTATGTTATACAACACCATTCTATTAAGAATTATAAGGAATTGTGTTGAAATACTATCCCATTTTTGTACCAAACTACTCAAACTTATTATTTACATACTTAGGCCCATTATCTATGCAAGAACATTGATGACTTTACTTGACTATTTTTTAGTAAGAACCTTGAAGTCTCAAAATTTGAAGACTTCATATTTTTGCCAAAGGAAGTAGACCCATGTGTATCTAGAGAAGTCATTTACGAAATTGATAACATACCTTACCTTAGTAAAATATGGATGGGGAAATTCCCCTAATACATCACTGTTAGTAAGAAAAGTAGCCTACATATCAAAGCTCTAAGCCCAAGGATTCTTTAGGAGTTATATTTATACCCTAGTAACAATAATAGTAGAATGACTAAATATTAGATGCCTTGTGGTATTAATCTATATTCGTAACATAGATCACAGTAAAAAAAACCATTTAAATATTCTTATATACCTTTATATATTATATTCAAATATTTTGATATAGCATGATATGAGTTCATTGCCAATTCTTTTTATATCTTCTTCTTATACATTACATTTCTCTATTCTCCTTTCTTACATTTATCTATCATATATACACATATTTTCTATTTAGGCAATGTCCCTTACAATATATGCCTATTCTTAGTAGGCATGGTTGGTCTTATGCTTCACATCCTTTTTGCGGTGAGTTGCTATAAGTTCTATTATTGTTTGCAACTTTATTTTATATTTTTTCATTTATCCTACTAACAATCACTATGATCAAGCTCCAAAATTGTGTATCCCTCCATTCTTTTCCTTTGTCAAATTATATTCAGGATGCTTTCCAAGGGTATAAACCTCACAAAGACACTTAGAGAATCTAACTCTAGGTTATCCTGTGACCATATCCTATTGTCTAAGTTGCTCAAGCTAGCAGTACTTAAGATTGACAAACCATTCATGCCATAATTTTATAACCCCATCTAAATGAGTAAGGAATACTATAAGAGAAACATCAAGTGAAAATTGTGAGGTGTATAACCTAGCTTGGTGATATTCTCTTCCCAAGGCTAGCAAATTGTTACTATGTAACTCTTTGATCTCAATCAAGTCTAGAGAAAAGTGAACTATCATTTCCTTACCTATGTGGGTAATTTGATATATTGATAGGAGATTAGTTGGAAGAGAAGGCACAATTAGAAATTTTTTGAATGTTCCAACTACAATTTCAATAGACCCTCTCCCTGCAACTGATACTAAAGTGTCATCACCCAAAGTGATAGAAGACATACTATGAGGATCTAAGGAAGAAAATGAAAAACCTATGTGGTGTGAGGCACCTGATTCAATGATCTAAGATGGAGCTAATAATCATTATATAGTGGAAACTATAGCCTTGGCCTTAGATTTCTCTTTTCATTTTTTTTTTACCTTAGTAGATTCTTGAGTTGATGAAGACTAGATAAAAATATTTTTGGATTCAATTGTGTCTATTTATTTGTATCGATGTTTTGAATCACACTTAGTGATTCATCACCAGGAAGAGGAAAATGAATCACACTCAATGATTCATCATTAGGAAGAGGAAATTGAACCAAACTCAGTGATTCAATTTCCTCTTCCCGATGACGAATCACCGAGTGTGATTCAAAATGCTCGATACAAATAAACAGACACAATTGAATCTAGAAATATTTTTATCCAATTCTCATGGATTGTGGAAAGATCATTCCTACTATTAATGAAGAATATCTAATAGATTAAAAAATCCCTACATTTTTCTTCTCAAGAAGATGTGAGAGGTGGTCAATCTTCTTCATACATTTTTCCTCATCATGCCCAAGTTTCTTGTAATATGACCACTTAAATTTTTTTCCTTAGTTTTTCCTTGACTTGAAATTTTTTTATTGTTGGTTTTGGAGGATTCTATTTTTTGTTCTCTCTTGGTATCCTTATTCTTTTGAGTGTTTTTTTCTCCCCCATTGATGCTTGAAGCATGTTGTTTCCTATTTCTAGTAATGATGACTTGTGGTTTTAAATATTTTATTGTGCCCATCTGCTTATCTTTCCCCCTAGTCAAGTTTGCAAAGAAGTTATCTAGAGGAGGCATCTTCCATGCTATCCCAAGAGTTCTTTTGGTGGAGTAGAAGGTAGATATAGACATAGAGTAGTTAGAACCTAGTTTGGGGAGTGTATAAATAACTAACTAATCCTCTTTTCTCTCTATTAAATATTCTATTAACTACAACCTTAATAATTTGAACTTAGTGAAGAAGTCCTCTAGAGTGTCAAAGAAACTAGGAATCAAATGTATGAACTCATTTTCTAACTCATGAAATTTCATTTCATCTACCTTCTCAAAGATTTTTTCTTATGCAAGAAAAAATTCATTTGGTGTATTCAAGTAATCTACATGAAAGAGAAGTTTAGGAGACACATTAAGACATATAAATATAAAGGCTTGATCACATTTGTCAAACCACTTTCATTTAGCTTCCTTAGTATTAGGTTCTTTCTCAATTCTCATTGTTACCCTACACAACCCTTTGTTTTTAATGTACTTTTAGTTTCCAATCATGATAGTTAAAGGGTATTAATGGTGTGACAATTTTATTTGAATACATTCTTAGAAATTAAAATTTTGAAGAAATGAAAATGTAGAAATGAAGTGTGGAAGGACAGTAGGAAGTGTGCACCAACACACAACACCCCCATTTGGTTTAATATTGGATCCCCCATAGATTTTGACACTTTATGTGTTTAGTACTTAGAAAAATCCAATGGAGTGAAAAAATCACTTTATAATTTAATGTAATAACATTTTTAATGGATTTAGCTTAAAAATTATTAATTTAAAAAAAAATGACACTCAATTTCAAGTTTCCAATCAAAACTCATGACAATTTTAATTTTTCCTATGTTGCCTAAACTACACTTCACAATTTCAATTTCATAAAAAGCATTTGAAAAATAATATTAGGGAGAGATAGAAAGGGGGATAAGTTTAAGCTATAAGTAGTAGGAATCACAAGGTTTTATCGCTCATGCGATCCTACCATGTGACCAAGGGCTAAACCTTTTGGTGGTTTCTCATCCCTCCCTCTTCTTTTACTAATGTAACGAGAGTGTGCTTGCTAACGTAAAGAAAGTTTTAAGCTTCTACGAATAGTACAACCACCTCTTGGATTATTTTGATTGTTTTATGCCTTTTTAGCTACACCTTTGATAGTTTTATTCCCTTTTGGACATGCCTCTCATTTGATATTAACTTATAAAGGAATGTATGTGGGATTTCTCCTTTAATATCACCTTTCATAATATAAAATGTCACTTGTAGAGAACAAAATATGACATTCTATTATGAAATCAACCTCCACAAAGGTGAAACATGACTTGTAGAAGATAAAATTTGGATTTTGGTATGATATCAACCTCCATAAAGATGAAATATGAAATGTAGAACATAAAATCATGGCCTCTATATTGATTTATATCATCCTACAATAAAGGTCACTATTGGAGTTGATAGTGAATCCCATAGCTCCTAGAAATCACCCGCAACAAAAATGCCTATCATATTTGAAGAGAAAAGGCAATGATTATGGTCATACAACATTGATAGGATAAATGATCGACACAAGCATCTAATATTAAGATTAACTTATAATATAATTATGAATTGGAAGAATTATTTATAATGGACAATAATGAATGCTTATAAAATAAAAAAAGCAAACCTTAGATGAGGATTTGATTAGATTGTGACAAGTGTTCTAATCCTATGCAATGAGACAACTTGACCTATGAATAACCCAATTTGATAATAACACTCCTATGTTTAGCTTAATTAATTAAAGTAAAAAGGGCCAAATAATTAATCAATGATTAATTAATCAAAGGTGATTGCTTATTTACTCCAACACCCTCCTTAAGATTGGATGGAAAGCAATAGGAATGTAAGTGAGGGTAGAAGTTTGAAATCCTCTATTGTAGAGGGTGAGGGAGATGCAGATTCTGAGGATGAGGCAGATGGGTTGTAGCTAATGCTTCCTAATGGTTGGCTTATTGGAGTTGACATGGAAGCAGAAGGGTTCAGCTGTCTGGTGTGGCTGTTGGATGTGATTGGGTCACAGACGATTGTCGAGTTGCTGGTGAAAGCTTTGGTCATTGGATTAGTTGGTGCTTCGCTGATGCCTTTTGTTGTTGGTTAGCGACTGGAGAGTTCCTCTATGGTGTGCTTTGGGTCCTTTGAGTTGGGGTTGGTTGTGGAATGGATTATCTTTGGCCCTGATTGACATATTGGGGCAGCTAGTGTGCTCATTATGTTGGCTTATTCTATGATCCCTCTATCCTTGGTTTCCCTTTTCCCCTTTGGATTTTTCTAGCTGGTGGTGGTCAGGTTGTTGTTGGTTTTGGCTACTTTGGGTTGCTCTTCTTGTGGTTTGTAGATGTTTGGCCAGAGGTATTTTTATTTCTATGGTTTGGTTGGGTGAAGAGTGTTCTCTTTCCATTGTGTGGGTGTGGCTTGTGAGTGGTAGTTTTCTTCTATTGCTTTCTTGCTACCTGGTGTGTTGTTTCTGCTGCTATCTTTTCAGCTAGTGAGTTCCTTTGTTGTGTGCTTTGGGTCCTTTGAGGAGGGTTTGGTTGTGGATAGGCTTATCTTTGGTCCTAATTGGTGTATTGGGATGGCTGGTGTGCTCTTAGTGTTGGCCTAATCTTTGCCTCCTTCCTTTTTGGTTTCCCACTGCCCCCTCGAGCTTTCTTTGCTGATTTTTTGGTGGTTGTGGCTACTCACTATTTTTTATTCTTTGGCTGGGTTTCTATTCTAGAAGTTTTCTAAGGATGAGGCGATTGGGCTATGGTTTCCTGATGGGTTGTAGATGACTAACTAGTCATGGATGCTTGACAACTGGGTTGCTATTGACATCTCTTTGGGAGATTTTTTGTTGGTTTCTTTGGGTTGTTGTTGGATTTAGATCACTTACTATTGTCTAGGGTGAGGTTTGGTTCTCTTATTCTGGACTATGTTGGGATTTTTGCCTATCTCTTATTCTTGACTGGAATGTCAAGGAGGATGGGGTGCTAAATGGATTGGCTAGTTCCCTTCTTTTTTCTAGTATGAGTTTCCCTTTTCTCTCTAGTGGACTATTGTTGGAGGTTTCTCTATCAACAATAAGGTTTCTTTGGTTGTGGTTTCCTAACGGGTTGTAGATGGATGACGGGCCGCAAACGATTGATGTCTAGGTTGCTGTTAGCATCTCTTTGGGAAATGTTTCTATTGGTTTTTCTATTTTTCTGCTATTGGAGGGGCTGACTGATGATTTTATCTTAAAGACCCAATTGCTGGTGTGTGGGTTACTAATGTTGCTGGCTGATATAATCTCTAAGTCTCTCTTCCTTTCTCCTTCCCTCTTAGTGCTTAAGGATGTGATTTCTTGTGCTACTAGAGTGATTGCTTTCTATTGGGTGCTATAGTCAATTTCTTCTTTAGAGGTGAAGAATGCTCTTATTGAGGCAATGACTTCTCCTATTGAGGTGGAGTTGCATGCTATAGGTTTAGTGGAGAGTCTACTTTTCTCTTGTGTGTTCCTATTGAGGTGGAGTTTGGGATGGTTTTTCAAGTTGAGTGGAGCTACAAGGAAGCTATTTTTTTTTTAGTACATTGTGGTGCTCTCTTACTTTCCTTTTGAGGTGGGGAGTTAAAAATTGTCTAGGATCAATGTTGCTTACATTGAGTGGAAGGTTTACTGTGGTTTGGAGATTACATATTGTTGGGTTTTCAATTCTTGAAAAAACTTGATTGTTTGTCTAGCTTCAAGGTCCCTGTAAAAATCCTAGTTGTATTGGGTTGAAGGTCCCTCAAAACCCATTTGTTGTAACTTGAGCTGATTTGAATACTTGTGTTTGGTTGCTGCCTATGGGCTATGGTTAGTTTGATGATTATTTTCCTTACACCTTATCTACCTTGTAAAAGGTTTTTGGTCCCATAAAAACCTATTTATTGCTAATAAAAAACACCCCCCTTAAGATCAACTTCGCGAGAAGATAAAAACATGATTAAGAAAAAAATTATGGATATATGAATGGGTCTTGGTTACAAGGCCTAATGAGTTACCCATGTACAAACAAATGAATCTCTCATAACCAGATAAAGGGAGAAAACAACATGGGAAAAAACTACTCTCCAAAAGAGAGAAAATGAAATAACCGTATCAGTGAAAGAAGGATAGGAGAACTCAATGTGACCCCCAAGGATTGCTTGTCATACAAGTATATTAGATGTGGAACCATTAAGAGAGATAAAATGGGGATATAAACCCCCCATAAAGAAGGAGCTCCTATGCCCATGATGAATTCCTAAAGACAAAACACAATTCACTACCTACAAACACGATTTCTCCCCTTAGGAAGAAAAAAATCCATTGATGATTAAAGAATTCATTCCCAAAATATGGAAGAATCAGGAATCCAAATCCAAATGATGAATGCCTCTAAAAATTGTTTAAATATCCACATACCAAAATGAGATAATTTCAATCTAGAAACTGATGAAGACTAGTGTAAAATAAACTACAAAGGCGATGAAGATGATGGACCAACAATGATGATGTAACTATCAAAGAAGAGGATATGAATGTCCTCAAAGTAATCCTCCATATTGCAATATCAGAATCTATAAATAAGGATGATATGTCTGCAAGATACAAATCCCAAGTAGTTATGTCTAGAAGAAGATGAATGTCTTGCTACACTAAACCAATAGGGTCCAAGGATGTGGTGATTCCAAGTTGACCAAGAACGATAAAAGATGGAGATTGGGTCTCAATATAAAGAGTGAAAACATGAATACAAGTATCTAAACCATCAAAATATGTAAGACCTATGATATATTCAATATCCTCCAAAGCATCATCATCAAAAGGTTTACAATTTTCATTTACAAGAGGAATGCTACAATCTACAGTAGGATCCTCTAGGAATGGAGAGATATGAGGGTTTCCATAGATATCCCAAAGTTGAGTCCAATGTGTGTGGGGACAATCAATATTTGATACAACTTACATAATTTCATGATCAACACTAGAGAAAATCACTCCCCCAACATGACCAATGCTAATACCCCATGTTCATCTACTCTTTGGTGTGTTTGGGGAATGTACAAGTCCATAAAGATAAGGAAAAAGATCATGTCACCTGAGATGTGTCAGGATGTCATTTTTCCAAGGCTCATAATTATCTTTTTCTATGATGACCATAAAAGGATGAACAAAAAACCCATGATAATTTATCAAATAAAAAAATCAAAGAATAATACCCTTGGTACATGTAAAGTAGATCAAATTAAGTCATATCACACAAAAAAATAATTTCCAAGTACCAAGATATCCAAGTAATTAAGTGGAATTTGGAATCACAAAAAAATGAATAAAATATGCTTGGGGTAGATTATGGAAAAATTGCATGAATATATATGAAGAGGTCTGAAATACCTTTCAAATGCCACAAGCATCATGAAAATAAAATATCTAAGTGAAAATTTATGAGCTTAGGAGTAGAAAATGGTTATCTGACTTTGATTGAGAATAAAATATACCAGTAAAAAATTTGATGATGAGACCTTTATGATTGAAAAATAGATGAAACTAGATTTTTGAGATATCTTGTTTGCCCAATTTCGACATTGTATGTCCAAGTTATGGTGAAAAGAAAAAAATTGCTCCTTTAGGCCAAATGGAGGCTACGAGCCTGGGTAAAGAAAAAGATGTACGATTGACATCAACATGACATCATGCTAATGTTAGTAGAATATGCTGTGAATATTCCCTTAGTCACAAAAAAATTAAGTCCCTTAAAAAATAAAAAAATTGATGATATATTCCCATAGAGGATTGAAATATTCCTCTTGGATGGGATGCTATCAGAATTGTCGAGTAGATGCTAAAATATTTGGTGCACACTGAGAATTCAATGGAATATTCTTCTTGCACCACTGATTTTATGACGGTAGTGGTCAAAGAGATTTAAAACCCCTGAAGTGGTGATGATATACCATCACTAGTGATGATTTGAGCTTGGTCAAATCGATAGTATGAAATATCGATTTGGTTTCTATCAATGTTACGATTGTCAACATGAGTACCTTAGGGAATCAAAAAGTCACCTCCCTTATTTTTTTCTTTTTTTGATTTTTTTTATTCTATAATTTTTTTGAAAAGACTATTTTTTAACTTGAACACTGTACTTTCACAGGGGCTTGTTACAACTATATGGATCTGTATGAATGCACAATTTTTTCTAGGGATCTGTGTAGCCCCTAAAAATATCCTTTTTTTGTAATTGCTCATATTTGAGTGAAGAGACAAGTGTTCCTTAGGTTTTTGATCATTATAGACTCAACGATGATGCTTGTTTCACTTTAGGATGAGCTAGTTTTTCCCTCAAGGCTAGATCTCTCAAAATTTAGATAGGAAGTCACAAATCTGGTGCTATGATACCATGTTGGAGTTGATAGCGAACCCTATAACTCCTAGAAATCACCTGCAACCAAAACACCTATCGCATCTAAAGATAAATATAAATTATTATGCTTATACAACCTTGAAAAGGCACATGATCCACATAAGTATCTAATATTGAGATTAACTTGTGATATAATTGTGAATTGGATGTGAATTATTTACAATGAACAATAATGAATGATTATAAAATTAAAAAAGAAAACCCTAAATGAGGATTTGATTAGATTGTGATAGGTGTCCTAATCCTATTCAATGAGACAAATTGACCTATAAATAGCCAAATCCAATAATAAAAACTACTCCTAAGTTTTTCTTAAGTAATTAAAGTAAAAGGGGTC
Source organism: Sequoia sempervirens (assembly GCA_007258455.2). NCBI lineage: Eukaryota > Viridiplantae > Streptophyta > Pinopsida > Cupressales > Cupressaceae > Sequoia > Sequoia sempervirens. The sequence goes on from VDFB02266883.1 coordinate 203,398, forward strand.
TAATAATTAAATGATTAATTAATTATTAGGTGATTGCCTATTTACTACAACAATTATGCTTTCACCCTCTTTCACATTATTACCCTTTTTCATGTTGATAAGATTTGAATGGAAATGTATAAGAAAAATTAGTTACCTCTTCATACTCAAAATCAAATCCATAGTATTTTCCAATGCCCATAAAAAGAAATGAACACATAAAAAATACATGAATGCATACACTACTATTTTTAAAAAATCTCAACAATAACAAACCTGATAGTCAAAACCAAATGGCTCTCATACCATGTAAAAATTTCCAATATCTATAAATAGAATTCCAACACTAGATCAAGGCATGAATGACAAATAATTGCATGCTCCTTCTTACAAGATTAGAAAACATAAAATTATACACAAAAGAATACATAAATTGGATAAATCATTATATCATTAAGCTAAGAATGAGATGTACATATTAAAAAGAGGGAGGAAACTACCAACATGCATAATGGAGAAGACTGAGCAATTAAATCCCACTAATAGTGAGTGGTGGCAAGTTAACTTCCTCAAAACTTGCAAGAGGTGGTTGTAGACACCTAAAATATGACCTTACCCAACCAAACCTATCTTAAGCCATTAATTAAATAAATATTAGTTTACCCATACCCTTATCCTCCCTCAATTTAATTAAAAATATTTATTTAATTAATTAATTCTAGCCTTATCCCAAAACCCTCCAACTAAATTAATTAATTAATTTAAGCTAATTAATCCTCACGACCTTTTCCTCTAATATTTATTCCACTTTATCCCTCAACCAGGTTGTCTATTTAATCCTATCCATTAGATTCATTCACATGGATTATAATCGAAACTAGTCATCATTTGATAAGTGTCCCTCTCACATGACTAAATAAGACCTTATCTAGATTCATTGAGCCTAGACATTTCCCAAAATTCAAAATAACTTTTCATCTCATTTGAATCCATTTCATATCACACCTCTTTATCTTAGCCATTCACATAATAATGTTTCCCTAATAAAATTCTAAACCTAGCCCTTATCCCTCATGTGACACTTGTCACATGACTACAAATATTGATCAAAATCCTAATCCTTATTCAATCCTAGTCATCCATCAACCAATTCATCTCGCCCCTTGACTTATCTCATGTAAATTCTATAAATGAGAGGCCTCTCATCGCATTTGTGAAACATAATCTCATGATATTATTATGTTGTCCAAATTTCTTTTGAACCTTACTTTATCATACCATCATGCTGTCAAAATCTTGAGCAACCACACCCAAGCCATCAATCTATCAACATACTACACTTGATATTTTTGAGGTTTACATGTATTTGGTTTGATATAGCCTAGATTTGATGCATATTGTAGTTATGTCATTTACATGCACACATTTTTGTGAAGCCAACATGAATCTTTACATATAACACTTTCCCTTGTGAGTTTGATCTTCCAAGTGAAGGCTTTGTTAAGTGGGTGTTGGAGGTCAAATTTTTATAGAAGTCTCAAATCGCAGAATAACCTCACAATTGTGCTTTGATGATCTTGCAATTGAAGGATTTGTTGAGTGGGTCTTTGAGGTCAACTTTTATAGGAGTATCAAATTGCAAAATAGCCTCATGGTTGTGCTTAGAAGGGTTGAGAGATGCATTTTTATATAAAATTTGCAATATTTTTCTTACAATCATAATTTTAAAGTTTTTTAGGACCCATCAAGGCTTGTTGTATGTGTTGGTGTGAATATATGTCTTGTACATATTAATTTACCTTTCTAGGGACTTATTCACATGTTAAGTTTACTTAGGATATAAGATTCCTTCTAGAAGTATTAGTTGGCATGTCTATATCTTATCTTTTTAGATTTTAATGCTTGATTCCTAGGTTATTAGTTATCTCATGTCATAGGATTAAGACACATGCCACAATCATGCTTAATCCTATTCCTCACCTTGCCTATATAAGAAAGGTCATTGTACAAATTTGTAACATACTTCATATCTCATCATCATTTTTGATAGGTCTTAATATCAAGCAAACTCATATTATTGCATACCCTCTTATGGAAGGAATCAATTATTTTTGCAGGTGGTCTTGGGTATAAAGCTAATCTTCAACTCTTACATGGTATCAGATCCAAGCCTTACAAAACTCTTCTCAGATTTGAGGGTTGAGCTATCGCCAGTGAGAGATCTAGGTTATTTTTAGTAAGGTTGAGTATGCTCTTCCCTTGCACCATATGGTGAACTTGAGAATAAAAAAAACTTGGAAAAATACCAAATTTGGAGGGTTTCTCTATGTGGGTTTTCATTGCAAGTCATTTTTGGCTCATGTTGGAGGAAATCTAAGCTCATTTTGAGTCCAAGGAAATTGAGAAAGTCAAGATGGCTTTTGTTTATCCTAAATCATATATGTTTTCCAAAAGTTACAAAGGTTTGAAGATTTCAAGACCTAAAGGTAGTAGAGCTTTTGGCACACTTTGAGCCCAAATCGACCTCACCATAATGTTTGGGAGGCCTGAGAGACGAAGTTTGATATAAAATAAACCTATATTAGGCATCAGGTATTTTTTAGGCAAAAAACTCAGGCATGTTGTACGACCCCCGGTATAGGCGGTACAAATGTTTTTCTCAAATTTTTTTAATTCAAAACTAAATTTCTATGGGCTTATAGTTTTAGGTAAAAATTATATTTTTTTTAGGGTTTATAAAAATTGCAATCAAAATACATTTTCTTTGCCAATTGGCAGAGTCGTACCACGTTTGTTGGCTTTCTCTACCAACTTGTCAATCTTGTCAGCTCGTAAATATTAGGTGGATGGTGGGGAGGTTGGGCACAGGAGGCTTCACTTGCAATGGCAAGCAATAGGTGCTTGCACCACCCACAAGCCTTAATCCACAAATCCACAATCATGTGGGTGACCACACGTCATCCCTCAAGGGCTAGATTTTTGTTCCCATTTAGCCTACCATACCCTCATTGGGCAATTTTTTCAACGGGCATAACGTTTTGCTAGGATATCAATTTTTTTCAAATGAGATATTGATGGAAAACTAGTTCCATGTACTTTATAGTGGTGCAAGTTTATTTTTCTACAGATACAATTTATTTTCAATTGAATTAAAATCTCCCATTTGGACCTTTGAGCTCTTAAAATTTTACCTAGATCTCCATTTTTCATGATTTTTGCAGCATCAAAAAGGTATTAAGGAGCTCTATTATTGTGCACATGCACTTTTTCTAGATTCAACCCTAGATATTATTTATTCAGTATTTTGTATATTTGGCATTGTGACCAATTACTCAAATATCCTAACTCTTGGAGAGGTTTTGTTAGTTTTGGAAGGGTTCATTTGTAGTATACATCATGTTTGGGGTTTCTAATTGCTATTGAAGGTTAATTTCTTTTTAATTTTTGAGATTTATCATAGCTCATTATGGGGTTTTCATTTCATCCTTCTCCAATTATGCTGAAAAGGGGAAACTAAAAAAAATAGAGAGATGACATCATAAAACATCTCCATTGGCTTCATTTGTTGCCACATTTGTATGGTCTTGTTCCCCCTGTAGCTATAACTAGTAAGAAATTTTCTTGGAATTGCAAAAGGGATAATGTCTTAGGAGTTATTACTATGCATATTGATGATGCCATTTTGAATGCTATTAATCATTTTGAGTATACTCATACTCTTTGGACTAAAATTGGGAGACATATGGAGATCGTGAAACTCAACTATTCCTAGATTATCCTATTTTAGATTGTCTTGTGCCTCTTCATTTTTAGAATGGATACCCTATGATCACGATACTATGTGGGAGTTTGAAGATTTGTAATACTTTGAATCTTAATATGAGGATGATGAGGTTTCTTTAGATGATCCTTCTTCTCCATCAGATATATTTGTTATAATTTCAACTCTAGTGATTCATTGTGCATAGTCATTGATTGAGGCTCCCACAATTCCTATTCAACAAGACCATTTATCTTTTGTTGGTGATTCATTGAAAAATTATAGCGATTCATTCAAAAACACATCTCCTTTTCTTCTTGATTGGGATTTATTTATCAAACATTACATCCTTGTTTGTGGGGTCTCACATTTCAAATTTGGAGGACACATTTGAGGGGTTATCTCTCCTCTTTGATGACATTAATTACTCATCTATTGTCAAACCATATTTTTCTTTGGATCTTGTTCAACATCTGCTTATGCGTAATCTTGGTTTGTCACCTTCTTCTTTGTTTGGGCATGTACTTGATTTGATTGTGGCATCTTCATCATTAGTGGATAAGGAGATGTTATCAATTAGATTTTCACCCTGCTAAATATGAAATTCAACAATCTAATGACACATGGAAACCTTCTTCAGATGTGGGTGATCTGAGCGAAGAAGGAATCTCCAGAGTGAGCTGGCTCTCTAAATGATAATCCTAATCTAAGTGATCTTCGAGGAAAAGGATAAAAGGATAACTGAAAATGAAATTTAAAACTAACTAATGATTCATTGTATTTTCTGAGATCCAAATTCTATCACTCACAACAATTACTCTATTACAATAGCTCTCACAATCTCATTGGTACATGATTTCATCAGTAATTTGCATGAAGATTCGAAAGTATTGAATACCTCATGCAACCTAAAAACATGAAATTCTATGCAAAGACTCATAAAATCAAGACATACAAGGCTTTAAGCTTGAAAACACAAAGACATCAAATTGCTGTTACAAGGCTGAGACAAGAAATGAAAAGGAGAACCTTGCTACTTTATTGAAATTGAAAGAGTGTGTCTGCCTGAACTGAGTACAAATAAGTTTACTAGCTTAAAATTTTAAGAGCAAGAAACCACCATCTGAACTCAGAAGAAGAAAAAACTAAGTCTTCTTCAAGATAAATAGCTCCAAAACCCTAATCTGAGTTCAAAAAGAAAAGTTCAAGAAAAAGTATCAAAACCGCTCAATAAGCTTGCACAAAAGTGGAAAAAACTTACTTTTTGCATGCACATGTTGTCAAACCTCTAAAAACAGGCTAAATATGCTTTTAAAGCAAAAAAACATCTTATCTCTCCAGCAGGAATCTCAAATTCAACCAAAGGAAGAAAACAACATCAATATGCTAAAAATAACAAAGAATAAAACAATTTGTTTTTATTCCCACTTTACATAGTTTGCAGATCTTATCTTCTCACGATCTGACCTATTTTTGCAATTAAATATTTTTGAAATCTTTTGCAAAATTACACAACCTTATTTCTCCAATTACAATACTTGATTTTCTAAATTTTTTTTATAAAATATAGAATATCTCTTATCAATATTCCCCTTTTGAAAATATTTCCCCAATCCATAGTTGATTTCTAAAAAATCAACCACAACAAATAATAGGTATGAATATTAATTGATTTCTTTAAAATCAATAAAATGGAATTCAAATGCAAAATAAAAGCCAAAGCTTTTATCGGCCACCATATTTGTTGGGCTTTGAACACAATATTTCAAAAATTCCTAAGGCATTGAAATCGACATTCACTATGAATTGGGACTTAGAGATAAATGTTTCTAAAGAAATGGTTAAATCATGGCATAAAGTGATCGACCCCCATGGTGCATTTTGACTTAGATAATTATCACTTCAAGACTAATGCAAAATATGATCTAAGTCGAATTAGGGTTGATAGTAAAACCAAAAGCAAAACCTAAAATCATTTCATTTCATGTTTGGCTTGGAGAGTGAAAACTGCAAGAGGCACCACCATACTTAGGGTTTGAGCTATGAAACTCCTTTTGTGCTTTCTGTGGTTGAATCTTCACCAGATTTGGTCTCTGCTACTCATGGTAAGCTTGACTATCATTTATTTATTTCTTTTTTGACTCCTTTTGATGATAAAAAGCCACATAGCTCACGACTGTAACATATTTCTAATGAAACTTTATTATTTATGTATCTCAATTCTTCCCGGCCGCCATGAGGAAGTTCGAGCTCTGAGTTTGGAGTTTCCTATGAATGCTTTGGCCTCGGCCAGTGTTCCTGTATTGGCACGAGATGGTAAGTTTACCTTTCCTCCCACCTTTCTTGTCAAACAAATACCCTTAAAAGTTCATTTTGGAAAGAGAGATACTCTTTGTAACAAAATAGGCCCATTGCAGGCCGTGCCATCATATGTATATTTCTCTAATTTTCACTCATTTTCTTGTGCTTCAACTCTGCTCTCTTTTGGCTGCCAGCATATGAGCTCAACCCTTGATTCAAAATCTCTATGAGAGCTCGACTGAGGGCTATTTGTTCTTCCATAGGCAATTGATGATAAGAATTTGTTTCTATTTGTTGTTTTCATTTGAGCAAAGCTTATAGATGCAAGGAAAAAAAAAATATAACAGGCCGCGACCACTCATGCTCAAACTGGGCATTTAGAACCTTTATGGGCTTGAACCATCCATGATTTATTTTTACTTTGTGTTGTTTCTTATAAAACCCCTCATGGGTAAATGATATTTTAAAGAAAACACACTCCTCTGCCTTCAAGTTGAAAATCCTCACATGGGTACTTATAATAATGAAGAAATTTTGTATTCTATGAAAACCCCAAGGTGGGTAGGCTGTAAATCATAACATCTGTATCTAAATTTCAAACCCCAATATGGGTATTCTGAAAGAATACACAAGAATCTGTATTTGTTATTTATTCAAAATTTGGTCTCGACCCATCATGGCATTCTGTAGTACAATTTCTAGGATAAAACACACATGGGTCCATTTTCTTTATAATTTATTGCTTTCCCTTTGGCTGTATGGTAGCTTGTCCTTGTAGATTTCAATTTTCTACTTTCACATGAGAAGAAATAACATAACCCTAGGTGGATTTTGTGAAGGAATTTGTTGTTTATAGGATCAAAAACTCATAAAATAACTGAACAACAAAGATCCTATATTTTGAAAACTCTGTATTTTCAAAACAACATATGGAACTCATTCCTTTTTACAAAAGTTACCATCTTCACATAGGAATTTCTTAGTTCACACCTATAGATTTCACCTGCTTTAGCATTTTATACATTAATGTGATTTTCATGTCATTTTATATTTTGTCAGCTTGCATCTGTAAAGATCCATCATGCTTTGTCCTTCTTTGCTCATTCTGGAAACAACCTCTTCACATTGTAATTTTGTGCTATCTATCCAGATTTGTCTGCCTGATATTTGTAAATTATTCTTTGAAGATATACTTTAAATGACAGAATAAATCTCCAAAGGAGTGTATTTCCTGATTTTTTCTTTTTTAAAGACAGTAATGCACAAACTTCACTTAATGCAACATTTACCCTTATGCATTACAGTTACAATGGATTACCTGATACTTATCCCCTTCCATTCAAATGAGAAACTAGAGCTCTTCACATGTATCCATGCTTGACTGTTATTTCATTTTAGGCTATTCTAACTGGCACTCTTCATGCATTTTTATGTTCCATTTAATCAAAACTATATTATGCCTTTCTCTCTTCTAAAATGAACATCTGAAACAACACTCTTTGTTGAGGCATTATGTATGCTTGTTCACTATCATTGCTTAAAGATAGAATACTGCTGAAATATCATAAAGCAAGATACATAACAACACTTATGACAGAAAAATGCAAACTGTACATCAACACCTATGATTTGCAATTATGAAAATGATGTATCCCAGTTGAATTGATTGGGCTCATTTAAACCTATTGTTCACTTGTAGGTTTCAGGAAGAATACTTGATTGTTATGAGTGAACAGTCAGCTTAATAACCTGATGGATGAACTTTGTTTTACTCTTTCAGTTGTATATTTCCTTTCTTGATGAGCATGATGATTGCACTCCTTCTCTCAGCCCCCATCTGTAATGTATAAGGGGCAACATTCTGAGCTCTACCCTTGTGGGAGCCCATTTTTTCCCACATGCTTGGTCTTCAAAGATAATCAGCTATATGAATTTTCCTATACCTGCACAAAGAAACAAACAATGTTAGCATAAAAATCAATATGTAATGATGATGTTTGCTTTTTAGTTCATGTTTCTGTTTCTTCCTTGATTGTTTCAATGCATGATCAATAGCATTCTACATTATTGTTGATGGTTCATGTAGGTATGTTCATAGTCGGAGCTCTAACATCCCTCTTTTCCTCCATATAGGTCAATCAGAGCTTGAAGAAGGTAGATGGTGCACCACTTCTGCATCGGTCATTAACAACAGGCAATGATGATTATGTTCATACTTATGTGATTTTTCCTTTCCATGCATCTTCCATAGTGTAGTGTGCTGCTTATGATGCATTGTAACAGTTACATCCATGACTTGTGTGGATATTTAATTTCTCTTTCTGCTTTTCATTCTGAAAGGAAAATGCATCTCAATGCAAATTTGTATCATCATTTGAATTCTCGCAATCAAATGAAATCTTGTAAATATGAATTACTTTATGAAATAGATGAAAGCATTCAGTCATGCTTTACCATTTGTATGCTCAATTCTATACTCCATTTGATTGTGAAACACTAAATAGCAACTCTTGAAACTCAGTTTTCTCATTGCAATGCATAACTATCACTAAGTAAATGATAAATAAAATGAAAATAACACTTAAGCATATGCAAAAATAACTGTATTTTTCACTTTAAGATATAATAGTATTTGATTAGCTCCACCAATTGAGCTATAGAAAAAATTGGTAATAAGAGACACATGAGAGAATTTCAGAGACATCATCATACATATTTATGCTTCTTTCTTTCAATTCATATCTATAATGGGAAGCATTCTTGCATTTGTACTTGGTTTTGTTTCTTCCAAAAGGGAGACTAGTTGTTTTTTGACATTGGATCATGTTTTTTATTCAAGCACTTACCATTTTTGCAGGTGATTACACATTGTGGGGGGGCTACATAGTCTCTCTATTTCCCTCTTATGGGGGGCTATTGACTGTAATGTATATATGATAGATGGTGTACTTGGGGGTATCATGGAGTCCATCTTTCATCGCTTAATTTTTTATTTTATCTCTTTTGGGGAGGAGTTTCTTCTCACTCAATTTTCTCCTTTTCTCTATTTGTGAGAGATTGCATTTGCATTTGTACATGGATACCTAAAACGACCTTATAATTGGGACCCATATTTGCATGTTTAAGTTGCACTTAAGAGGGGGTGTTGGTGTGAATATATGTCTTGTACCTAGTAATTTACCTTGCTAGGGACTTAGGGGACTTATTCAAATGTTAATTTTACTTAGGCTATAAGATTCCTTCTGGAAGTCTCAGTTGGCATGTCTATATCTTATCTTTCTATCTTTTAATGCTTGATTCCTAGGTTGTTAGGTTGTTAGTTATCTCATTTCATAGGATTAAGACACATGTCACAATCATGTTTAATCCTATTCCTCACCTTGCCTATATAAGCAAGGTCATTGTACACATTTGTAACATACTTCATACCTCATTATAATTTTTGATAGGTCTTAACATAAAGCAAGCTCATATTCTTGCATACCCTCTTGTGGAAGGAATCAATTATTTTTGTAGGTGGTCTTGGGTAGAGAGATAATCTTCAAATCTTACCGTACAACCACATGGCCAAAGGTTTTACTGTGCCTGTTTTAGTTTTTTGTAGATATGAGAGATAATTATTGAATATACATGTTAGTTGAAAACATATACACATAAATCTTAGGTATATAGTCACAATAGGTGTATATACACAAATTTGTCCCATTTAGAGAGGTATACACAAGGGTTTGACATATTTTCACTACATGTATATATACAAATATAGGGTTTTATGTTAAATATATAATGGGTATTTGACAAAGGGTTTCATTGAATTCATACACATTATGTATATTGCATATTTTTATGGAATATACCTCTATTTTGTTGTGTATATCCTACCATTTTTTGAGTATATATCTACAAGATTCAATGATGAAGATCATGGGGTATTTGTGAGTATATACTCACACAAGTGTGCATCCTATGAAGTACATAGAGCTCACAAATTATGTGGTATACCCGATTGTGCAAGATTTTAAAAGTTTATGCCCCTTTATTCTTAGCTTAAAATTTAATCACGTAGACTTTAGACTATTTTTTATGATTAATTTTTTAAAAAAGTTTGATATTCATTTTATTTTATTTTTTAAAATTTTTTTTGGGCTTGTAGCCCTTGGTCATATGGGAAACTAAAGGCACTATTGAAGCTTGGTGCCTAAGGCCTATTGCTAGCATCTAGTCACCTAGGTAGTTGAGCACTAGGCACCAAGGGGCTAAACCTAACCCCCTTCCTTCCATGCAATCCTTTAAGAAGTTATTTCACAAAATTGAGCATAACTTTTACCCCACAAATTAGATATTTGAAATTCAAAAGGTGTTGGAAAACTAATTCAGAGATCTTTGGTGCAAGTATATTTTTTATATTTTTCTCCAAAAATTAGGTGCACTCATTTAAATTCAACCTTTATTTTAAATCTTCAAATGCTGATAACTTCATATAAAATCATTTTTTAGCGATTTCTTAAAATCTATCAAAAAATCATTTAAAGAATCCATTAATTAAATATTTTAACTTTAGACTATTTTATTTGGTGTGTTTTTGTCACATTTAAACTTGGGCTTAAAATTTACCATTCACATTTTGATTTAGGCTCTAAAATAAATAAGTGTTTTTAAATCCCCAAGACTCACGTATGCCCTCCTCTCACACCCCAGAGTGATCTTGAGGATAAAAATAAGTGATATTTTTTCTTTTTTAGGAGGCTTGCCTATGTATTTCATCACCCTAGGGGACGAACTCAACTTTCGTGTTCTGATAAAGTATAAAGAGTAGGAGGTGAATTGAAAGAAACCTCTCTTGGAAGTGGAATATTGCCAATCTGGGCTAAGCCTCTAAAAAATTTATACCTTAGAGAAATGAAGGTGGAGAGTGGGTTATCCTCTCTACCTAGTTATTTGAAATTATTCCTTTTCATCTATGGATTATACCTTTCATCTATGGATTATACCACACGTACCCTTGTGGTATATAAAGGATAACCCTAGGTGAGCTTGTAAATCCTAGTTGAGACTTTTTGGCCATCTTTTCTTGTGATGCATTGTGCCTACAAAGATTGATAATCCCACTTGACTTAGTCTTGTGCATTGTCTTATGTGCTTGAATGTTTAGATCATCTTCTCCACTTGAAACCAAAAGGGGGCGCTAATCCAAATTGAGCCATAATATTTTGTACTTTGCATTATTTCCTTGTATTATTTCATCATTAATCATAAAATCCAAAAAATTAGAAAAATAAAATATCCAAAAATAAATAAAATAAAAAACCAAAAAAATAAATATTCCAAAACCAAATAAATATTTTATCTTTGCGTGCTTAAGTCTAGGTTTCCTCCAAGTCAATATTTGCACATAATCTCTAAGTCAAAATTTTCATCCAAATCATCTTGTCCTAATAATCTCTTTCATCCTAATCACCTCATCCTAATCATCCCTTTGCATCCCAATCATCTCATATTAATAATCTCTTTGCATCCCAATCACCTCATGCCGATCATTCCTAATCATCTTAATCACCTCATTATAATCCGTTTTCATCCCCATCATCTCATCCTAATGATTCATTTTCATTATAATCATCTCATCCTTAATCACCCTAATCATATAATCTAATTCCTAATCTCATCCTAATCATCCCTTTTCATCATAATAATCTAGGTCTTCATCTTAATCATTCATTTTCATCTTAATAATCTCATATTAAACATTCATAATCATCATAATTATGTCCCTAATCTTTCTAATCCTCCATTTTCCTGTAATAATCCTGAATTCTCCAATCCCTCTCATCTCAATCTATCTCCAAATCCATCCCTAATCTATTATTTATGACTCTAATCCTAATTAATTTTCTTAATCCAATCAAGTTCCTAGTCCACATCCTAAGCATCCTCCATAATCAACATAAAAATTCCCTATTCTTAGTCCATTTTCATCATTCATATTGTCTTAATTATATTATATCCATTATCATCCTTAATCCACATCCTTCATTATCATCTTAGCCTAATCCCCTTGTCAACCTAATCCCCTTCCAACCAAATTCTAATATAATCCATTTAACCCTCATCCAAATCCAATAACCCATTATCCATCTATCTATCTCAACTAATCATCCAATCCACAATCCTTAATAAAAAAAATATTTTTAACATCAAAATTTAGTTAAGGACTTAATACACCAAATCCTATCATCATCATCATCAAAACCCTTCACCCAAGGATCACAACATTGATCCACTATCATCCATTTTAAAACTAATATCCCAATCAAAAATCAAGACCTTAAGTTGATCCCATCCTTAATCCAAACTTTCTTGAGAATGTTAATCTATCTTCATTATAGTCATAAAATCCCATCAATTCATACTTAAGAAATTTTCCTATCTTAAGTAGAATACAAATCCAATCAACTCTTACTTAAGAGTGTTAGTCTATCTTAAGTACAAAGAATCATCCTCCATAAAGTTAAATAATTTTAAGGTCTTAAATTTGACCTCCAAATCAAATCTCATCCTCCATCTTCATCCTTAGGTCCTATTCTTATAATCCCCAATCTATTTCTAATTCATCATCCTAATTTCCACTCTCATCTAAAACCAATCCCAAACTTTCCTCTTCTAATTAATCCTCCACTATAAACCATCTAATCTATCTTCTTGTTAGGGTTTAGGAAGATTGGACCAAGATGAATGACACTTTGGCTATCAGTGTACAAAGGGCTATCTTATTGTCGTTGTCCCAATTCCTCCAAAAAACGTTTTAACCACATCATCTCCTTGCTAGCTTCCATAGCAACAACATACTCAACTTCAGTAGTTGAAAGCACAACAACCTTTTGTAGTCTTGAAATACAACTGACTGTAGTACCTCCTACAGTAAAACATACCCTGGGTATGTGCAGGATCATGGTGGGCCAAAAAGTGGCAATGAGGAAAAAAACACATCTTTCATTGACCCAAAAACGCGAAAATACCGTGTTGAATTTTTTTAGGCTTGGGTGTTAGTACACACCACCAAAGCAAACACCAATCCTAGTTTTCCAAATCGGATATCCGATTTGTAAAAAGTATATATATACAAATTTTGTGGTTGTTTTAAAATCATTTGACAGTCAACAACCCATGGGCACACAGTAAGGAGGTTCTTCGTGTAATGAATATCTGATTTCGCCAATATCTGATTTGAAAAGGTAAGATTTTAGATTTTTATTTGCTTTGATTCAATTTTGAATTAGATTTGGATAATTTCAATTAGTTTTTGTGGATTTTTTTTCAAAATAGGGTTTTTGATTGAATTTTCATGAAAAATTTGAGTTTAGAATGGATTTTGATAAAAAATGAATGTTTTGTAGTTTTCAAAATAGGGTTTTTGATTGAATTTTCTGAAAAAATTGAGTTTAGAATGGATTTTGATAAAAAATGAATGTTTTGTGTGGATTTTTCAAAATAGGGTTTTGATTGAATTTTTATGAAAAATTTGAGTTTAGAATGGATTTTGATAAAAAATGAATGTTTTTTATGGATTTTGATTTAAAATAGTGTTGCTTATGTATTTGTATTAAAAATTAGAGAATTTTATAGATTTTTGTTAAAAAGTAGGGTTTTTTTTGGATTTTTTTTTAAAACTAGGGTATTTTTATAATATTTTCACTTATATTGTCTAATTTTAATTAGATTAATTATTTTTAACTTTAATCAGGCATTATGGCTGTTGAGAATGGGAATGCACAAATTCCACCAGTTGAGAATGAAAATCCACCAGCTAAGAATCAAAATACAAAAATGCCAAATGCTCCACCACCTTCGCAACCATCAATTGAAGACTTAATTCATGAAAAATTAGAGCAATTGAGGGGAATTTGTGATGTTTTTAAGAAAATCCCTCGATTATCCCGTATGTCAACCACATTGACAGGAATAATTACAAATGTAGAAACCCTCTCCACCCAACATAATTCCTTTCATTTGTGGTGAGAAACCATGAGGGAATATTATGCATGTGGATTATCTTATGATGATGTGAAAAATCTCCAAATAACAAAAGCCAAAATAGCCTCTTTATTTATTAGCCCAGCACTGGTTTGCCAGTTAATGTTAACAAACCAAAACTTTCTATAAAATGGTGCACGCATAGGGGCATAGTAGATAACTTTTGGGATTGTTGGTCTATGGTTTTTGATAAACCACCCAACAATAATCTTGATGTACCTTTTTACTTTATTAAAAAATTATACGCTGAGTTTTTGTTAGGGCATCATGTTAATTAATTTGACATTAAACCCTTCCAGGGTGTTGGTGGAGGTATGCCCTAGGATAGGCCAGGGGTAGTTAGAGTAGTCACACACCCACATGTTCCCTGTCCTCTCCTTCCTCCGCCACCTCCAGTACAACATCCAGATATTACAGAGGATGCAACCACACAAACTATCCAGGCCATTCACTCTTTGAGTGGTCTTTTGGTTTCCCATGCTTCTTCAGTAGCTTAGCCACATTCTGGTGATGTTGGCGATGGATCCAGTGTTGCTGCATCATCCTCCTCGGGTCCACATATTTGTGTACCACATATTTACAATACGTGCCAACAGATATGCTTGGGTCCTATTGTACAACCTGTTGAGCATCCATTAAACACTTCTGATTATGGCATCCAGGATGTGGAGATTATAAAAGATCACACGCAGGGGAGTGGAGCACACCCTATAGAGTCCTCTCCTGCTAGAGAGGTGGACATTGGAATAATTGTACACATGTAACATTTAAGGTGTAAATTTATAACTTGCATTTTTAAAAAAATGAATATTAATAAGAGATAGTATCAAGTACTAATATTTATTTACATGGTCTATTTAACAGTTAATGTCTGAGGAGGAGCTCACACGGGTGACTGATAGAACCCTTAGGGCCATTTCATTTGGCCTTGACATGCACACAATATGTATTTTTGCACTCACTCATTTACATTTTTTTACTGTATACTTGCTTGTCATTTGAATTGTCATTAATGAAATTATATATTAACTTATATGTTTATCTTATTCTCTACTTGTAGGAAACACCTAGTGCGAGTGAGGTGCGACGATTTCCAGACTATGGAGGCACAATGTTAGATAAGGGAAAGGTAATTGAACTCAAAATTGATTGAATTAAGATTTATAAGATCTTTTATTGATTATGCATACATTGACATAGATTTGTAGTTTTATATGTACTTGTCATTTTTATGTATAGGCGGTTGTGAGCTATACATCATTGTTGACAAGTGTCACAACACCTGAAGGAGTAGGTATTCGAACACCTGAAGGAGGAGGTGTTGAAACACTTCAAGGAGGAGGTGACGAAACACCTTAAGGAGATAAAGAAAAAGATCAGCCTAAAGAGGTATGTGTTTATTTTATTTTGTGCTTGGTAAATATGTTCTTATTACCGACAATTCTATGCTAAATTGGATCAATTTTATGTTTTTGTTCACATACATAGATTGACGTTACAAAAGTTGGTTTGGTTGGTTCTTTGAAAGGGGTATATTCTAGGACTCCTAACCCTTCGAAGAGATGTATATTTCAAGTAATAAAGATTTCAATTGTAGAGTTCAATTATAATTCAATGTATACTGATTTTTATGTTAATTATTCAATTTTAAATTATATAGTATAACTAATCTCAATTGTGGTTTTACTTTTTCTTGTGCAACTACCTTCAAAGCCAATGAGTGCTTCAAAGAGGCTCCATTTTGATAATCCACCAGTAGTTTAGGATGAGATAGACATTTTGGCATGTAAATTTTGAATAGATATCGAGTTGGCATATGCCACATATTGTAAAACTTTGTTTGAGTTGGCATTGATGCCATTTTTGTATATGGACATACACTTGATTATTGGATAATTCAATATATAGAAGTTGAAAATCGAAATTTAATTTCCTCCTCATGTGCATGATTAAACTCTTTGAAAATTTAATCAAGTGAGCAATGGTTAAATATCATTGTACAATAGCATAAAAAGAATGGTTAAATATTATGTAGTTTATATTCATATTGCTGATTACATTGCATTGCACATCTTTCAAACTCAAAGCATTACTTCACATTGCATAAGTAACAACTAGATGTTGATAGATAAAAAAATTTCAATAACAATATAGTTTTTACAAAGTCAACCTAAGCCGTTATGCAATTACTTCACATTACATAACTAATAACTAGGAGTGGCTATCAATAGCATTAGCTTGTCATGGAATTCTATGAGACCACATTTCTTTGAGGAAACTTGGCACAAAACTCACAAAAAATGAAAAGAAAGCACTCAAAAAAACTTTAAAGGGGTCTCAAGCCTGCTGCCCCCTCATTCCACACGCTATGCAACCATTTACTTGCAGTGTAGGGGACGAACAATGGAGAAAACATGTAAAAATAATTAATATATATACAACCTAGAAGCATGAATTACAATTAGAATATCACATTACATCATATAAACAAAAAAACCACTATAAACTTGAATGTCATTTAAAACATGCATGATAAATATTCATCGTTGAAACTTGAATTGTGGTAGCTTGATATAAAGAGTCGATTGATTCCAAGGTTCAATTTGTATGATATTGGAAAAAGAAGCCAACTGAGTAGAGTTATCAACATTCTTCAAAAATCATAAGAATTATTTTAGTACACTAGCCATTTTAACGTCTTCTTGTAGTCTCAAACGTTATTTTGTATCATTGTTACATTGGTCTTGAGAGTGATTGCATGTTTGAAGTGTATAAACACATACCTTTTTGTAATATCAAGGATACTTTTTGAATCTTCCATGCATTTCTAATCTAAAAGCAAAGGTATTTTTCCTAATTTGTATGCAATCATGCTTTTGACATTGTTTAAAAGAGAAAAACTTCCCTAATGATGCAAAGGCATGGCCAAATAGTTCTAACTCTCCACATGAGAGAAGAGAGATTTTGGAGAGTACATCAAGTTAGTGAGAACCGAAGTGTAATGTGTTTTAGTTTGTAGTACTCCTCTATTTCTCTATAGAAGTGTGATAAATTCTTAGTTCAATGATGTTGAACAATTTTTGAAAAAAGAAAGTTGTGTCACGGTCCGCATTCAATTGAACAAGCAAAAATGAAAGCTCAACCTCTTGGAATGAAATTATTGTTTGCAAAACAAATGAATAAGAATGAGGTAGTTAAGGTGTTTGAAGTTATTTAGAGGTCACTTTTAAGGTGCAAGGCTTAAAAGTTCATTTTAAATGCACTCAAACAAACTTTAAAGGGGTCTTAGGCCCGCTATCCCCTCATTCCACACGCTATGCAACAATTTACTTGCGGTGTAGGGGCCGAACAATGGAGAAAACATGTAAAAATAATATATATATAGATGTGCAGCCTAGAAGCATGAATTACGATTATAATATCACATAACATCATATAAACAAAAAAACCACCATAAACTTGAATATCATTTAAAACATGCATGATAAATATTCATCGTTGAAACTTGAATTGTGGTATCTTGATATACAAAGTCTATTGATGCCAGGGTTCAATTTGTATGATATTGAAAAAACAAGACAAGCTGAGTAGAGTTATCAACTTTCTTCAAAAATCATAAGAATTCTTTTAGTACACTAGCCATTTTGATGTCTTCTTGCAGTCTCAAATGTTATTTTGTATCATTGTTACATTGGTCTTGAGAGTGGTAGCTTAATATAGGTCCACAATACAAAACTGGTTTACTGTGTAGTGTAACAGTGGCATAGGAAGATTTTTCTTTGAAAGAAAAAATGAAAGCTCAGCCTCTTTGAAGGAAAATGCTTGTTTGCAAAAAAATGAATAAGAATGAGGTAGTTAAGGTGTTTGAAGTGATTTAGAGGTCACTTTTAGGGTAGTTAAGGTGTTTGAAGTGATTTAGAGGTCGCTTTTAGAGAAGAGAGATGTTGAAGAGAACATCAAGTTAGTGAGAACCAAGTGTAATGTGTTTTAGTTTGTAGTACTCTCGTTTCTCTGAGATGTGTGATAAATTATTAGTTCAATGATGTTGAAATTTTTTTGAAAAAAGAAAGTTGTGTCACGGTCTGCATTCAATCCAACAAGCAAAAATGAAAGCTCAGCCTTTTGGAATGAAAATGCTTGTTTGCAAAACAAATGAATAAGAATGAGGTAGTTAAGGTGTTTGAAGTTATTTAGAGGTCACTTTTAGGGTGGAAGGCTTAAAAATCCATTTTAAATGCACAAAAAGAATAGAAATTACTTCAAAACCAAGTTTGTGAAGAAATTAACTATCTTTTGCCACTGAACATAAGAGTCGAAGTGCTAAAGGAAAACGAGAAATCTTTGAAGGGCTATTTCTCGAGAGACCATGGCTTAAGATGCGAGGCTATGGGATTGTGTTGGGACCATCTAAAAAACCTCTCGATTTTTGCTATCACCGGGCGTTTTCCTATGGTGATGACTTTTTTCGGTGGAGGAAAAGATTTAGCCGGTCTGGCGTGTAAAGTTGCAAAAGTGGTGCAACTTTCATTCATAGCTTATGCGACCAAATGGACTATTCCAACACATCCAGTTGATGGGTATGTTTTCTTCAAAGGGATGGTCCTTTTTCACCCAAATCTTGAATCACTCCGAGCTACATTGGAATAACGATTTCTTAAGAGTCCAAAGTGCTAAAAGGCAACAATCTTTGAAGGGCTATTTCTCGACCGTGAAGCTTACAAAATCTACGTTTGAGGCTATGGGATCATGTTTGGATCATCTACAAAACCTCTCGGTTTTCTATCTCGGAGGCGTTTTCCTATGGTGATGACTTTTCAGTGGAGGGAAAAGTTGCCAGATGCAAGCAGTGTAAAGTTGCAAAGTGGTGCAACTTTCATTCCACAACTCGTACGACCAAACAAACTATTCCAACATGTTTAGATGGGTACATTTATGCTAGGGATGGTCCTCTCTTGCACCCAAATATGCTGAATCACTCTGAACTACATTGGACCGACAATTTCCCTTAAGAGTCCAAAGTGCTGAAAGGTAGCAATCTTTGAAGGGCTATTTCTCAGAGACCGTGATGCTTACAGAATCTCCATTCAAGGCTATGGGATTGTGTTGGGACCATCTAAAAAAAACTCTCTCGGTTTTTTTCTATCTCGAAGGTGTTTTCCTGTGGCGATGACTTTTCAGTGGAGGGAAAAGTTGCCAAATGCAAGCAGTGTAAAGTTGCAAAGTGGTGCAACTTTCATTCCGCAACTCGTACGACAAAATGGATTGTTCCAATATGTTTGGATGGGTACGTTTACGCTAGGTATGGTCCTCTTTTGTAACCAAATACATCGAATCACTCCGAGCTACATTGGACCGAGTGAAATTAGGTGAAAAATTGATGCAAACACAAGGGCACAATCACAAACTCTTTTTGCAACCTGCCTATTTGAGGCATCTAACAACATTATTCTGACCTCTTTGGACAGTCCAAAACTCCCTTAAAACTTGACAAGCAACTAAATACACATTTCCCTCTTTAATCCCCTTAAACCCTTGTAATAGTGAGAAACTAGTTTTTTTCCAATTACTCCACAATTTTCCAAAACACCAAACCAAAACATGACTGATTCAAACACCCATATCCAAGTTACACAACATATATGAGAAACAACATAGACTCCTTTGGACCAACATTGACTTCCTATACATTCACCCTTGAAAAGGCTACTCAATTAGCCCAAAAATGCAAAGCAACATACCTTCAAACACCACAAAAACCCTTGAAACCTTGGGGAAGAAAATAAATTGCCAAGAAAACAAAATTTTTACAATTGGGTTCCATTTGTATGGACCTGTAACCATCAAATTAGAAAACCCTTATTTTTAGTGTAATTCTTGAGGGTTTATTAGATGTAGCACTTCCATAACCTTTCAGACTATGCCACCACCTTAGACACCTTTATTTAGGCCCTAATATGCTTAGAAAACAAAGAAACTTCTGGTATCTCAGATATTTTTGCAAACCCTAGGGTAAAAACTCTATTTTTGAGTGAAAATAAACCACCATTTTTAGACCTTTAACTCTTCATTTTATTTCAAAACCTAGTTCTCCATGCCTTCCACTCTTGAAATATCATTTCCTAATCCCTACCAAATCATCCCACCGATTCACATTGGCACATAGTAGGTGGGATGAGATTCAAGCCATTAAAATTGCAAAACTCTTATTCCCCTATTCAGGAACCCATCTAAAGAAAGTCTAAGTTTTGAGGCACAAAATGAATAGAGAAACCCTCTATTAAGAAGTCAGAATAAATTCAAGACATGTAATAGCGTTTCTACATAAATTTTTGATACAAAAATGCTTGAATGGCTTGTGCATAGGAAAAAAACACAAGAAAAATAGTAAAATATGAACTGAGCAATTGAAACTTTATTAATTCAAAGAAAAAAAAATCCTTCAACCAAACCTGTCTCAAGCCCTTGAAGGCCTTAAGTACATTGCTATGCCTTGGAATCCAACTCCCAATTCCTTTAACCACCAATATTAACTGAATTTTGAAACCTTAATGACTGTTGAAGGCCAAAATACAAACATTTTTCACATTAATACGACTCATAATGAAATGCTGCACTTTTCCATTTCTAACTTTCCTAAAAATGAAGTTTCACCCAAGTTGGATTTGAGGAGGAAAATTTGCAAGCCACTATAATTTATTATATATAAATGGGAGATATTACAAAACCTGGTTCAAACAAGCATACCGAAAAGAAAGAACCAGGAAGAAAACCTTTGGTTGTAGCTCGATTAAGTACAAAAATAGATCCCTTTACAAAACCTATGAGTTTCCAAAATACAGACCCCTTTACATTTTAAACATACCCTTTATACAATTCCAAACATTTGACCCATATTTCAAAAAACATCATTGGGTATAGATTATGCCCATACACAATTATGACCGTTTTACATTGTTTCCAATTTGAGAATTCAAATTTTACAAAATTTTCCTATTAGAGGCATTCGAGGCACAATCTTCAACAATAGTAGTATGTTCACATTCTGGACTGACAAGCACCTGTACAAACCATCAAGGTAGCTTAGAATAACCAATCTATATTATTCTAAATGACACAAAATATGATGAGATGGTAATGCAAACTATAAAAGACGCTTAGAATAACCAATCTATATTGTTGTAATCTGTTGCATACCTCTCCAAAGGATCAAAGTCGCTATTGTTGCAATAAGTCCATGATCAATTGTGCTAGGAATATTGCAAAAGTGGGAAAATGAAAATCTATATTGTCACAATAGAAAAGATGCTTAGACTAACATATCTATATTAATCTAAACAACTTGAATGATGATGAGTTGGTGATGCAAACTATAAAAGATGCTTAGAATAACCAATCTATATTGTTCTAATCACATACCTCTCTAAAGGATCAGAGCTGCTA
Source organism: Sequoia sempervirens (assembly GCA_007258455.2). NCBI lineage: Eukaryota > Viridiplantae > Streptophyta > Pinopsida > Cupressales > Cupressaceae > Sequoia > Sequoia sempervirens. Next base: position 224,909 of record VDFB02266883.1, read on the forward strand.
TTGTTGCAGTAGGTCCATGATCAATCTTGCTAAAAATATCGCAAAAAGTGCATACAAAATATCACTATTAAAGACACCTGCATTGCAATAGTACATAAAATATCAGTATTAAATAAAGAACACTAATGAACTTAATCATAATGAACATAAGCATTCTACCTTCCATTCTTGAAAATGCTATTCAAGTGTGCTTGAAGGGTCATCTCTTTGCTTAAGAGTATCCAATATTGCTTCATGATCAACATTACTAAATGTCCATAGTTGTTTTGTCTTTGGTCTAGCATGATGCTTCAACAACTTAACATTTGTTGCTATAACAAGGTGCGAATACATGAGAATGGTTTTGTGTTTCTCGTAGTCTTCAAATGCAAGTATGCAATTCTTTCTAATCATGCACGTTCACAACCAAGTTCCTGCAACCACAACTGAACCTATAGAATACACAAAACCATCATCATCTTCCATCGGTTGTGTTAGCTTATGCTTTACCTGCACACATCGAGCCAACCAATAGTTTGATCTCTCTTCATTCCCCTGCGATGCAACAACTGTAAAATATGTCCTAGCTATAGTAGATCTGAAAGCAGGTCGTAATCAACTAAAATTTCTATTGTGTCATTTGTCATGGATATTGTTTGAGATAAAGGAGTTAGATACTATGGTACCCATGTATCCACCCACTCACTTGACTCACATTGATCCCACTTGCACTAAATACAACTCTGAAAAAAACAAGCCAACTCTCATGTCCAAATGGTCCATGTGCCTGCATCTGAGCTTCAAAATGAATGCATCTTTGAAGAATCTTTGATTATATGACAATCCAATTTGCTTCCCACTGTACCCTCCTCAACGAACCAAAAAAATTTGCGCACTGTTGAATCAAGTGTCCCTCCCTGTGACAATGTTGAACTACGCCAATCAACTATAAAATGTGCATCGCTGAATTTTTCTCCTGAAATCTTCAATTGTTGCTTAACTAGAGCTCTCTTTATGCATGCACCTGCTCCATCATGCTCCCCTTTCCCATGTCCAGCTTAAAAAAACTCCAAATATGAGGTAGACCCATCTCTACATGCATTCTACTCAACCAATAAAACATACGAGCATTCTTGAATTGACTTGTGCAATTATCTAACCAAATTAGATGTCGGCCCAATGCTATATCATGCTCCTGGAAGAACTCAAAAAAATTCTTGAAACAATGTTGGACATACTCAGACGAGTGAGATCTATCATCACTCATATAAAAATGATACTCTCTGATTATCTTTCGATCCTCCTCTGTACTATCAGGTGCATGTCTAAATGTTATGTGGACAAAAATAGCAATCTGAATGGAATTGTAATACTGAGATTGTACATCATTTTCTGGTTGCAATGTTTAGTTTTCTACAAAATCAACCACTGATATAATAGTGCCAATCGGAAAAGAGTCCTTACACATCCTAAAATGTTGATCCAACCACAGAGACCTATGACTATGCCTTGCATACTTGTAGAAAAGATTGTCCTTAAAATCTGAAATAAAAGCAGCAACACTGCATTCTTTTGAAACCAACTCACATCTAGAACCTTCACCTCCACTCTGCAAAGTATATTTGACTATCTCATATCTCTTTTTCTCAATAAGCTTCTTTCCAAATTCATGTTCGGAACTCTCATGAAAACTTTGAACAAACTTTGACAAGCCACCACATTGTGAGAACTTTGCATTTAAACAATCATTTCTATAGAAAAAGCAACCATCATCTCTAGAACATAAAAAATATCTAGCAAGTCCCTTGATGATTTTGGAAGATGCATTGCACCACACTCCCGCAACATTTCATTAGTATGCAAAGTAGAACGGATATAGCATATTAGTTCATGGTACATTGAAAACTCCACATGGTATTTGCAACAACAAGTATTATGAATTTTAAGAGGCACACAATAAAATGGCTTTAAACCTTCAAAATTCCTTTGCGAGATTTCCATATTTGGATGTGTTTCAATAATTTTTTTGAACATTGTTTGGCTTGATTCCAAGAAATGTTTAGAATGTGGTGTATGGTCTCGATTGCCAATTCTTAACTTTAAAACATCCTTTTCATTGGGTGATACTCTAGAGTTATCATGCCAAAATTGTTGAATTACCTACTTTACATTATTAGTTAGCTTCTTATCAACACATGGAAGCCTCTCGGAAAAAGACCATGTATCATTTTGAAGAGGATCATCTATTCTTTTTCTTCTTGCAAGTACTCTATCCAAAGTTTTACGATTTATGTCAAAATCAATACAAGTTTGTCTCATAAAGCGAGCCTTTTTCAATTGATGGTTTACTAGGGCGGTTGTAATGACTCTTCGAGCAGCTCACTTATCCTTTTCCTTGTTATTTTTTCCAATAGACTTGAGAGCATTAAAAATATTTTTGACAATAATAGAATTTTTTTCGGTTTTCTTGTTCACATAAATCTTCAATTTGGCTATTAAAGGTCTCATCTTTTACATCTTTAGCAATTGTACAAAAATTTGGCATTGCTCGGTCAATGTCTTATTACTAAAATATTGGTTAAAAAGTCTTCTAGCCCACAACTGAATAGTTCATGTTGACCTCTTGCCATAAAAAATGTTTATAATGTTCTCATCAAATTCAAGTAACCATTTAGGGGTTCTTGAAGGTCTTGAATTTGGAATATGTCTTTCTTCCACACAAAGTTCTTCATTTCTCATGTAATCTGGTGAAACATAATTTACACTTAGTTCAATATTATGTTCAACATCTTCAATTCCAACATTTTCACCTTCAATTTGAACAATTTTATTCCCAATTTCAGTATCATATTCAACATCTTCAAATCCAACATTTTCACCTTCAACATTTTCATTATCAATTTCAATATTTTCATTCCCAATTTGAATATCATGTTCAACATCTTCAATTCCAACATTTTTAGCTCGAACATTTTGAGTATCAATTTGAACATTTTCATTCCCAATTTCAATATCATGCTCAACATTTTCACTTTGTACATATTCAATTTCCTCTTCACTTGAAAGACCATAGGGCTCAGATTCACCAATATTTAACATACCTTGTCTTCTCTTCCAATGATCTTCTTTATCTTTTTGTCTATATGCTTCAATTTGTTCTTTTGTAAGCTTTCTCTTATGTTTATGCTTCCAACGATTGCTGCTCCCCATTATACCTCATAAAAGATGCTAAAAAATCATTGTTTATGACAAATTTGAGTACAAGATGCTCCAAAAAGTTGAACTTTGTCTCTTCTTGTTTGAAATCGCGCGTTTGTCAGCTGCAAGCCTGCAAAACGAATGTAGGGTCCATTGGAATGCAAAAAATGGGCCATATGGGGTTTTGGTATGGCCCACAAATCGGATATCTGACTAAATCCAATATCTGATATGATTTTTTTTTAAAATAAAACAATTTTATAATGCTCTCTAATGACAGGATTTTAGTGCTATAAATCGGATATCTGATTTAAATCAGATATAGACCTAACAGTAATTAGGAGGTGGAGGTTGGGCAAGAGAGAGAGAGAGTGGAGGGTAGAGGGGAAGAAGGGAAGAGTGAGGGAGAGAGAATTAGAAGGGGGGAAGGGAGAGGGGAAGAATGAGAGAGAGAGAGAGAGTTAGGGAGTGGGAGAGAGATAAAGGAAGGGGGGGTTATGGGTAGAGGGTTAAGGGGAGAGAGATGGAGTGAGTGAGTGAGAGAGAGAGGTATGGAGTGGGAGAGAGATAAAGGAAGGGGGTGGGTAGGGTAGAGGGTTTAAGGGTTAAGGGAGAGATGGGTGAGGAAAGGAGGAGAGAGACCTAAGAGAGGAAAGGGGGAGGGATGAAGAGGCTTGAGAGAGAGGAAGGAGGGAGAGAGATAGAGGGAGGAGTGGGAGAGAGATAGAGGAGGAGAGTTAAGGGTAGAGGGTAGAGGGAGAGATAAAGGAGTGGAGTGAGAGAAAAAACCTAAGAGAGGGAGAAGGGGTAGGAGGAGAGACGCAGATAGAGTGAGTGAGAGAGACCTCAGAGAGAGAGTGGTGCTAGGAGGGAGATAATGGAGAGAGAGAGAGATAAAGGAAGGGAGGGTTAAGGGTAGAGGGTAGAGGTTAATGGTTAAGGGAGAGATAGAGGGATTGAGTGAGAGAGACCTAAGAGAGGGAGAGGGGATTGGATGGAGAGAGTTGAGAGAGAGAGAGAGAGAGGGAGGGAGTGGGAGAGATAGAGAGAGGTGGGGTTAAGGGTTTAAGGGTAGAGGGGAGAGACATAGAGGGAGTGAGTGAGAGAGAGATACCTGAGAGAGGGAGAGGGGGTAGGAAGTGTTGATGTGTTTTTATGCACTTCTCAACATAGGCAATGCGTAGGTGCACTACCTCTCTTGAAAGACAATCTTCTACAATCAGATTGCAGAACACTATCCCAAGGTCTCTAAAGTCAGGTCTTGACAGTGCTTGGAATATCTCAGTTGTTTGATGTGATTTGCTGGAATCAGAAGGCGGACTTATGGATGAGTTACAAAGTGGGGAAGTTGGATTTGCAAATGCAGTTTCAAAGTGTTGGAAGTGAATGAATAGTGGCTGTCCACTCAAAACAGCAAGTTGAATCTCATCAAATTCATCTGATTTAGCTTCATGGTGATGCTTTGGATCCTACTCTAACCAAGGACTAAAATAAATAGCAAAAGGAGAAGGGTTAAGAAATCTATTCTAATCCTAAACTATGAATGAACAGTAACAATGGTGGCTGCTAAAGTAGACAAACTCTCTAAACTCGGTTTTGCTTGGCCAAGAGAAACCTACAGTTGCACAAAACTAGTGTAATCTTCTAAGGACTGCAAATTTTCAGATTACACACACACATCATGCACATGTAATTAAACTAAGTTGCAGCAATGAAGTAATGAGCTCATACTAGCTTTGCAAAGTGACTCATCATCAATAAACCACAAAAAGCATGAGCTGGAAATCCATCAAATACTAAAACAACAATCACCATCACCACTTCCATTCAAAAAAACAAACACCTAAACTAATAGGGAAGTTGAACCATGCATGCAAGATGAGCAAAATCAAAGAGAACATCCATAAAATCATGCAATGTTGTCTTCTATTGTTGCAAATGCTTTTTACAACAGCTCTCCAACCCTTACAAATGAGGGGACAGCCCTTATTTATAGTTTTCCAAAGCCCAAATGAATGGCTAGGATTGAATTACATCGAATGGCTCAGATTCAATTACAATAGGGTTTCACCTACCCACCATTATTCAACAATTAAAAATATATTCCCTGTCTTTTCTCTATTTTGTCATCTAGTGCCAGTCATTGTAGCAATTTCGTCATTTAGCTGATTGCCCTTTTACTGTAGCTAAAACTGCCCAAAGGTTGTCCTTTGCTTGATGCATTTGCAGTGCTTCCTTGGATCAAACGAGCTCGTCGACGATTGGAATCAATAGATTGGTTACCCCTAATTCGGGCGGACAACTCCCTTTTGCCTTCTTTAAGGCCACCTCTTGCATTTTTGTCCTTGACTTCCTTGGCACATGCCTTCTTCTAATGCCGACCCCATTGGTGGGTGCTAGCGAGAGAGGCAATCATGAAATGAATGGTGAGAGAAGCTATGCGTATTCCTTGTTAAGCTTTCTCGATGGGTCTCCTGATGGACCTGCAGTAGGCTCCTTGAATCCTACGTACATGAAGTGTCGTAAGTGCTTTCATACACAAATCAAGGAAAACATTAGTCAAATCTTGCAAAATCCTT
>VDFB02266883.1:230764-241533 GCA_007258455.2 Sequoia sempervirens
AATATTTTCTAAATTCATTATTGAATTTTAAATCTTATAATTTATTCCCAAATCAATATAGAAACAATGTATGAGAATTTATTCTGTATTGACTTTGAGGGTGAAAAGTGGCTACATATATAGGGTTTCTATACATATATTTGTAGGAGAATGGTATCTCTATTTTGAATTATTCTAAACCTTTATTTATATGTAGTAGTTTTAAATTCATTTTGTTGTTATACTCTATAATTAATAGTTTATATATTGTACTCCTATACATGATATTTAGCAAGATTGTATTACCTTAATAGAACCTTCACCTATTTTTAAAAAGCATCTAAGAAATGTATGAAAATTTGACAACATGAAAACCATGAAAATAAAAGTGAAAATAAAAATTTAACATAGTAAAAATGGCCAATCATGTGCCAAAAATGAAAAGAACCATTTGTTGTTACTCTAATATTTCAACCACATACTAAATTACCAAGTGCATTTTATAAATGTATTATGCAAGGAGCACAATATTGGGAATCAATGTGAATGATTCTCATCAAGAAATTAGACAAGCTTTGAGATTGAAGGACCCAAGCTCTTTGTAGGTTTTCAATGAAGATTTAATTAGCCACTAATATGAACAATAAGAAAATAGATAAATGTGAAAATAAATCCTAATCTCTAAGAGTGTTGTGCTAAGAATTACATACACATCTCATAAATTTCAATAGAGACATGAGACTGTTGTCCCTAATTTTTGACTTGTTAAAAATTGGGATAACCAATCAAAATTTTGATTAAAATTGAAGGTTTTCTTCTCTATGGCACGTATTTCAAGGTGCTAAGATCAGCAAATCTCAATTTTAAGTTTATAGTCCTTTGGGTTACCACTTTTTACACATTCTCGTCCGTTTTCATTAAATTCTTAGTCATTTTTAGTGTGTTTTTGATCAATTTCGGGTTTTTTTGACATCACTGCAAGTAGGAGTTTTTGAACTTCATTGCAAGTTACTTTTAAAATTTTCTTTTAATATCTTTAATAGGAACTTTTTAGAGCACTTGCAATTTTAGGAACTTTGTAAGTTTATTACAAGTTACTTTTTATAAAGTGATTGTAATAGCTTTTGGAAATTCCGATTTTCCTTATGACAACTTGCATAAGTCTTTAAAAAGGCTCGATTTTATTTAAAATCACTTGCAATAGTTTTTTTAAAAAAACCCGATTTTACTTTAAAGTGCTTGCATTTATCATATAAAAGCCCGATTTTATAAAAATTGCTTGCATTTTGATAGAAAAGGCCCGATTTTCACTTAATTGCATTTGCAATGTAATGATAAAGGCCCGATTTTCACTTAATTGCATTTGCAATGTAATGATAAAAGCTCGATTTCATTTTTGAAGTGTCATTTTAACTTGTAAAGAACTCCTAAAAGTCCGACGCCATTCTTCATCTGAGCAATTCGAGTCCTATTTCGCCTTTCTTCCTCTTTTCATGGAGATCTCATGAATCCATATGCTTAAAAATCGGGCTTTCACCTGTAAATATCCAAGTCTCTTTCTTTTTATGAGTTTGTGGACGCGCCTAGGGTTTTCTTCTTCTTCTTTTTGTCTACAATCAATATTTACAGGTGCGTTTTCTTTTCTTTCTCAGATTCTTGTAAACATTTTTGTAAATATTTGTCTTTGTCTATGCTAAACGTTTTTACTGAATGCGTTTTGTTCTTTTTCCTTTCGCATTCATTTTTCACTTCATAAAAACGCGTTTTTCTTTATTTCTTTCACATGTTTTTCTGTTATACTGAAACGCCATTCGCCTTTTATCTTTTTCACTCACATTTGTAAATATATAAAAACGCGTTTTGACTCAAAATGACTTTCTCTATCTTTCATATGCCCTTCATGCTGAAACACACCTTTCATTGTATACCATACGCCTTCTATCTTTCATTTATCCTCATTCTTAAACATGGCTTTTACACAAAAACGTATTTCTTCTCCATTACCTTCATTCTATATGTTTCAGCTGAGAAATATGTGAAAACATCTTACTGTTTTCTCCATCATCTTCCATTTGCTCATTTCATTCACATTTCATTTTTGACCTACACCTCTTTCCATTTCATGGTCACTTACCTCTCCATCCCCATTTCCATTTTCTGAAATAGAAAAAGAAATACAAAAAAAAATGATACTTTTTGTGGCAAATCGGGGTTTTGCTTATCTATTACAAGTCAAAGATTTTAATGAAGAATGCAAGCCTAAAAGTTTGTTTCCTTACTTGCAATGACCTTTTAAAATCCCGAAATACTCTTTCACTTGCAAATTCTTTTCAAAACCCTGATATTCACTATTCACTTGCAGTCGGTCTCCAAAATCCCGAAATACCTTTAAAGTGCCTTAAAATCAGACTTTTTGTCCTTGACTACATGTGCAATTTAAAAGTTTTAACTTGCACTTTGCAAAGTTGCAATCAAACTTTTTCATTTGTCATGAAAAGTATATGTCCTTTTCACTTGTAATCAGCCCTCAAAAACCTGAAATGAGTTATAATGCTCATTTCCTGCCCTCAAACAGCCAAATACCATTCTGAGTTTGAGCCTTTGCTATGTCTACGCCTGTAAACGTTGATGATGTCTTGACCTTATAGAAATTTCATCGCAGCCTTGCAGATTCTTGTTCGATGACGGAGGAACCTTCTTCTCCACCGAACAAAAAGATGAAGTATAAATACGACAAATACCAGAATGAGATTCTACCTTCTCACGTTGTCTCAAATATTGAAGAAATTAGAGAAACGGAGATTGGGCATGTTGATATGTCTGAGTTTTTGGGGAGAGCTGAAAAATCAACTTCTCATCATATACAGTTGTTGTTTAAAAGTCATATTCATCTGGTTGCTTCCTTTCTTGTTGCTGCCCTAGAACTAGAGTTCATCCTTGCGGCGCGGCTCATTTTGATAAAGAATCCAGAACCATTAAAGATGATGATGGGAATGTGGTCATAAGGCTCGATCCAGAAACCATTCATAGGGTTTTCAGAGTTCCAGACTCACCCATATATTCAGATATTTCAATGAAGAGTGCTTTAGATCATTATGAGCACAAGAAGGAAGATTGTAAACAGCACATTAATACTAAATGGATTTTGAAGCGTTGACCTGGTGTGTCTCAGTTGCCCAAGTTGTATCGATCTGACTTCAAAGAAGAAATCAATGATATCATCACTCTCTTGAGCAGAATTATGGGGTTGAAATTCTCTAATGTCTTTGAGAAATGGATGTACAAATTCATTGTGGTGATTAGAAAGGCACAACACCCAATCTTCTGGTGTGAAATAATTAGTGATAGCTTATGTGAGCAGCTTGCACAAGTCCCTACCACGCTCACCTTCTATATGAATTCTTATCTGGTTTATATAGTAGCTTCATTGAGACAGTTTCCAAGCCTTTCTACCGTCAGAGATAGATCTCTTGTCCCGGTCTGGGAATACTATGATTAGCTGCCTTTGATTCCTAGTAGGATTCATTACATAAGAGTTCAAGATGCGTTCTTTGGTTATTTCATGTGCCTTTTTGACAAGAACTTGCAGAACAACAGAGTAACAGATGCTGCTTGGAAAAAAATTCAATGAATATGGTTGCCTTTTTCTTCAGTTTCCTACTTTTACCTATATGAGGGTTGGTTGTTTTGAAGATCAGCCATACATGCTGCTGAGGTATCCTACTGATAAGATCATTTTAATGGAGCTGGCAAGACAGTTGATGACAGTACATGCATGGCAAGCTTTGCAACATAAAACTAGAGTGAGTATCTCATCTCATAAACCGTTACTGATTGGAAGATACTCCTTGACAAGCACTTCAAAGGTGAAAGCTATGGAAACTGAGAATCAGGAGATTAAGTTAAAAAGATTCAAGGCTAGGGCATATTTTGATTACAGAGGCATGAAGGACAAGATAAAGAGGGCTTTCACTCATGTGCATCGCCTTGAAGATATTTGGGCGGATCTCCGAACTGAGAAGGATATCTATAAAATGGACTACTGTAGGCTTACAGTTGAACAGGTTATTGATTTTAATCTCACCCTGATTCCAGAAGGAGTAATTAAGGATGGGTTGATTTTAGATCCAGAATATGAAGAGCAAAGAGTTGCTGACGCTCCTATTCCAGCAATACAATGGTCTAATAAAGAATCAGTTTCTATCTTCAACAGATTTCAATCAATCTTGGCTAATACTAACTCTTGGCTCAAGAGTATAGGCGTCAAGACTATAAAAATCAAGGTTAATAATGAAGATGATTCAGCTGGACCTGTTGGATTAAAATCGGAAGTTAGAGATAAATCCAAGGAAGATGCTTCTTCTTCAGGAATGAGGATTAAGTTGAGATTCAACCGTGCTGTAGAAAAACCCTTGGAGGAACCAACATTAAAAGGGAAGGAAGTTAAAGAGATGCAGATCCACATCATCGATCAGCAAGAAGGAGAAGTTCTTCAATCTCCTACTACTCTGAGTATAATGTCTCCACATATTGATGCTGCTCCAGTATCAGTAATGTCTCCTATGTCTCAATTTGATAGCGACATTGATTCCTTTTCAATGATTTACATTCCTCCTATTGAAGCTGCTCTTCATACATCAACTTCATCAATGGTGACTGCTTCAATAGAAAACATACATGATAATCTGGAGAATGTATTTGATGCTAATCCGATGTATCCGAACACATCACAGATAACACTTCCAGAAATTGATACATCTGCTGCAAGATTTGATTGTTTCATGGCTAATGTTGATCACAATGCACCATCCAGTCAACCTTTTGTTGCGATTCAAACTGAGACATCTCCAAGAGTAACAACCGTGACTCAAAATGAATCTGTTGTTGTCTCAAATACGGTTGTTGTTTCAAATACAGACACATTGGATCTTCCTCCATGGTTGAGTTCAGTTACTCTAAAGAGAAAGAAACAGGCAATCTCTCTAGATGTATTTGATTTCTAGCAGTTGAAGAGATCAAAGCCAAAAGCTGCAAAGAAGGCTAAAACTGTTTCACGGGTAATTGTGGACAGCAACAAAATGAAGTATGTAGAGATAGTTGAACCCCTTGCAGACAAGTCACCAGAAGAGATGCAAGTTTCTGATTATAAATTCACAAGGGTGGATTTAGGCAAGCAGACACATGCTGGTATGATGCAAGACACTCAAAATTCTGTAACTATTCTAACACATAGTTACAGTGAACTTTTGGCAAAGAAGGAAAAGTTGAAAGAAGAAAATTCATAGCTCATCTCAGTTATTCAGAAGATTGCCAATTCTTCAGAGCAGGTTAATCCATTAACTTCTTTTACTTCTGAAGAATCAGTCAAGCAATTGGAGAAAATTGTGCAAAAGCCAAAGCAGTTGATTCTTGGACAACACAGTTGATTGATCAAAGCATTCCAATGATTGAAAAGACATTACAAGTTCTAAACAATGTCAGAATAGAAAAAATAAAGTTGAATCAGACTTTGGAAGCTTTCCAGCAAAGTTTAGATTCACTTGAAAAAGAATTGAAAATATGGTATGAGATGGGTCAAACCAAGCTACAAATTCTATGCAGCAATTCAATTCTACCAAACAGAGAGAAATACATAGAATTTGAAGAACTTATGACAAATAAATCATTGGTTATTCAAGATCTCATCAAAGATATCCAAGCTACTCTAAAAATGAATGATGAAGTTCAGCAAGACATCCTTTCTAGCTTTGAGAAAATCCCTTGCAAAGTTTTGAATCATGAAGGTGAATTACTTGCAGCTGATATGGTCACTACAAAAATGGCAGCAAATCTTCATCAAGAGCTGGAATCAGAACATTTTACCATGGATTCAATTCACAAGTTTGTCAATCATCGAATGATCCTTGATAAAATGCAAACTGTTTATGAAGAGCATAGACTAGCAACGATAAGATATTTTGATGTAATCTTGAAGACTGTTGCAGTAAGAACACACTAGGCCCCGATCTAGCTGAGTTGCAAGAAATTATCAATAGATTTCAATATTTCAAAGCTAGGATTGATATAGAATAAAGTGTTTTATCTTTATGCATTTTTGTTTTCGACAAACTACACATAAAAACAAATTTTGTAATCGCAAGTACTTCTTTCACTTGCAGTTTTGTAAATTGTAATTACATGTAATCAAGTTACAAGTCAAATTACAATAGGACTTGTAATTTGGAATAAGTCAATTACAAGTAGTTGGTGGTTGAGAGAATTTCTCAAGTTAGTTGGGATCCTCCCACCTTTTTCTCATGACCTCTCTCCTATAAATACTTGAGAGGGTCCTTTGTAAACATATCTTTTTGGCAAGCAAGAAAACTCTGCAGAATTTTGTACTCATAAAGACTTTGAGCTTTATAATTACAAGTTGTTCATTTTCAAATAATATCAAAGAGTTGCAGATTTCAGACTTTGTGTTGAATTCTCACTTTGTGTTCATTGTGTTCTTATGTCCTTTTGGGCATTGCTTTGTGATCATTTGAAAGTTGAGAAAGATTGCTAGGGAGAGCTTCAATTAATATATTTTCAGACTTTGTGCTGTTAATATTGAAGATTGAATTCATAAATTAGAAGTTAAGAAGAATTGCAAGTCTTTGTGCTCATGACGATTCCAATTCATAGTAGTAAATAGATACATCATATTTTCAGACTTTGTGATGTTTTATGCTGCATATCATCATTAGAGTTATCTTTTAAAAAGGGTAGATAGGATTGTTGATTTTCAAGACTTTGCGCTTGAGGTTGTTTTCTCGTCCTGAAGGAAGTGACGGAAGTCTTTGAGCTTTCAGGAAACTTCATTTCCTTTCCACTGATTTTATTACAAACTGTTGTAAGAGTTTTATTTAGAAGTTAATCCTGCTTTTTCTGAAAGGAGAAAAAAGTTTAGTCTTTCCTGAAACAAGAGGAGAGATTATCATTCCACCCATATTTGTTTTTAGTTATTTAGATAGGGGGAGCCTTCCCTTAAATAGGAGAGTTTAACTCACACGCTGTGTTGAAATTACCATTTTGCTAAACCTTCTTAGTTTACAAAATATTCAACCAACAGATACACATTTATAGAAATAAAGGAAAGAAATAGCTATTTAGATAGTTATTAATCTACAAAAGATTAGGACCTACATACTTCAAGAGATTAATAAAAATAAGTTTTTATTTATAATTTTTAAATTTGATAATTTTGAAATTATCATAGATGTAAAGTAAAGATAAAATATTTTTCAACAAAACAAATAAAAATGACAAACAAATAATGTGATTAATCAAGAATAACATGATATTGCAAAAATATAATAAATAAAAGAATATGCATAATTGTACATAAGCCATCAAAAGTCTAAATATACCTATCTTTATAAAAAAATAAAAATCTTTAAAATGACTAAAAATTATTAAAACTTATTAAGCTCCATGAAAAAACACTACCTTCCATATAAAGAGTATACAACATGATACTTATAGAAAACAAATTATGTAGGATACCAAAAAATTGTTAAAAAGATAAGATAAGATAAAATTATAAATGAAATTAATCATATTAATTTCATAGTTAAAAAGATAATTCTATGGATCTTTAAATATACATATATAATAATCTTTAAATCTTTATTTTAAAATATATATTATATTTTATAAACTTATACATTAAATTTTTTAATATTTAAGTTATACTAAAATCTAAGATGTTCAATATTCATTATTATTTTTAAATTATAATATTGATTAAAGATATATAATTATATTTATAAGATTTAAAATCAATAATGAACTTAGAAAATATTAAATCAATCAAAATTGTTTCTATTATCCAAAATACTATATAAGTAAATTATAAACTATTATAATATAATATTTAAATTGTATATTTCAAATGTTAAATAATTCTAATGTTAAATTTTTATAATTATAAACTTACTTTTTAATGATGTTAGTAAGTGTTGACGTGTGTCTTGGCACAACAACATGCAAATAGAATATTGCTACTCTACTTCTCCTGAAAGAGAAAGACAACACATGGATGCCTTAGCTCCCAAGGTCTTTGTAGTTGGGTCTCAACTGTGCTAATGTCCCTCAGCGGTCATTCGTTTGAAGTCTCCCCGATTTCCTCTTATTCTCATTGAGCTCCTTTTGCTTCAGTGTGACCTTCGCTCTTCGGCAAGACATTATACTGAAAGGGGAACCCTTCAGCGAAACCCCAAACTTTCGGGGAGATATCTCCCCGAAAAAAATCCGTCTCACCGAACTCAAATTTCATGTCGGCGAGACCCTCGAACTTCTGCTAGACCTCTTGGCACACATCTTTCTTCTCCCTGAGGGGATACCCTGTCGGTGTGACACTTCTTAGTTGCTGAGACCTCCTGGTGAGAGTCTAAATCTTCCCCGAAAACCCTTGGGGAACCTTTGTCGGCAAGACTTATGGTGATATCTCCTTCATGTCGTCGAGACCTCAGCACGTTGGCCAAACTTCATGTCGAAGGTGAACCACTCTCCCCGAAGACAAACCTTCCTCAGAGTGACTTCCTTCATTCGGCCAAACATTATGCCGAAACGACAACCTTTTGTCAGCCCATGTTGTCACCAAGACCTCCCTTTAGTCACACCAATATGCATCCTTTCATCTGACATGTGTCGCTATAACATCCTCTTATCGGGGAGACGTCCTGTAGTCACCTTTTGTTTCGCCGGGGAATCTCCATAGATTCACTTTTTTGGTCGCCATGACAAAACAGGTCGGCAAGACTGCAAGACCTCTCATCGATAGACCCCCTTTTGGTGCCTTGTCGGCGAGACTTCAAGATTTCACCGAGACATCTCTTCGCCGCGATAGTTTCTCACCGAAAGGTATATCTTTATCGGTGGTCGGTGAGACATGAGGCTTTCGGCAAGATCACATACCGAAGATACAACTCTTGCCGAAGTGTTAACCCGGTCCGCGATAGTCGGTGTGACATAACGAAGTCACCAAGACTTCACCCCAAAGTCAAAATCTCCCGCCGATATGCTTTCTCCCTGTCGTCGGTCGGTGAGACATAAAGATCTCGCCGAAACCTTTCTCCGAAGGAAACTTTCATGCCGATGGAAAGCTCACAGTCGCCGGGACGATGACTGATGTCCTGCCGACATGTGTTTGCATGTGAAATCCACTCGACGTGACATCCCTGAGGTCTTGCCGATAGGCAACACAGACGCCTACTGAACAAAATGCACTAGTAGTCGGCAAGACATCTGCAAGGTCTTGCCAACTTTCTTCTTAGAGGAAAATTATGACCAACTGGATTGATGAATGTCTTCCAACTGAGCTCCCCTAGCAAACATCACTATGTGTGTGATTTAATCCTACAAATTTTATCAAAGGACAGTTGATGAACAGTCACACAAATTTGATCCCCAGATGGGACACGTGTCGCCCGCCCACGATATTGCCATCCTACAATTCCCAATCACGGGATGGCGGGAAATCGTTGATCTTGAAGGCATTTTGATCAACGATAGCATGAATTTCATCCTTCTGAAAAATAAAACATTCATTAAAGGGAAACGGGACATTACTAGGCAGATTGAAAATTTCCTCGGGCCCCACCTTGTACAGTCCACGTGGTAGCCGCCCATGATTTCTCAATCAACCAAAGCACCATCGCGAGATGGCGGGGAATAGCTCATATCAAAGGACAGTTGATGAACAGTTGCGCAAATTTGATCCACAAATGGGACACGTGTCGCCTGCTCGCAATATTGCCATCCTACAATTCCCGATCACGGGATGGCGGGAAACCATTGATCTTGAAGGAATTTTGATCAATGGCAGCGTGAATTTCATCCTTCTGAAAAATAAAACATTCATTAAAGGGCAAGGGGACATTACTAGGCGGGTGGAAAACAACGACATAAGTTTTTTTAAAACCGTTCAACACAAGGGCAACCAGGACCTAGGAAAATAAAACCTGCGGAGGAAATAAAATATTAAGACCAAAGGGACCAGGCCTAGACGGAACGATGGGCATAAGATGTTTTTAAAACCCTTCAAAAAAGGTAACGGTCAAATAGATCCCGACCAAGGCATTACATAAACACAAGGGTTTAAGATGAAGACAAAGCTAAAACCCCAGCCCTAAGAAATTTTCCAACACCATGAAAGACCAGTGACATAAGGTAGGGCATGAGTGAAACATTAGGAACAAAATTTGAAGTTCCATCAGTACAAGCATTGGATAATTTTATATTAATAGTTTTGTCCTATTACAAATATAAAAGGTGAGCACAATAAATAACATGTATTTTCCCATTAAATGTGAAGGATTTTCAAAAAGTTATAGTGTTCAACTATTGGTCCATTTTTGTTCAATATAAGTTGTATTTTAAATCATTGTGTTGTTTTTATAACAACAAATAGATTTTTGTGTTCAACTATTAGTCCATATGTGTTGCTTTTATAAAAATAGAACACTGAGAACAAAACTTTGAAGTTCCATCACTACCCATAAGCCCTAAACCCTAAACCATTAACCCTTAACCCTTAAACCCCAAACCCTTAAACCCTCTACCCTCTCTCTCTCAAGTCTCTCCCTCCTACCAGCTCTCCTCTCTTAGGTCTCTCAAGTCTCTCCTTCCCTGCCCCTTCTCCCTCCTCTTAGGTCTTTCTCTCACTCCTCACTCCCTCTCTTGGAGGTCTTTCTGCTCCTCCTCCCTCTCTCTATCTCTCTCAGCTATCTTCCAATATCCTACCTCTCCTCTCTTAAGTCTCTCTC
>VDFB02266884.1:0-17785 GCA_007258455.2 Sequoia sempervirens
TCCAAGAAAGAACCATCCAAGGTGTACTCTATACACTGACCCTTCTCCAATGCACACCACCTGCCTTCCACTATTTTAACAGAGTTGTCTAAATCCATTTCCAAGCCTCTCACACAGTTTAAATAATTTTCCCGATGGTAACTTTCAACCAATGCATACATTCATTGAGTTTAATTAATTAATTAGTTATTTTTCCTTTTTCTCCCAGGACTAGGTTTTCACACAAAAATCAAAACCTTTTCCAAAAGAAATTAAACATTTTCCTTCCACTCCTCCTTTAACTCAAGGTAGTTAAATATAACTATTGATTTTTATTTCCCTTTCTACTAAAGGGTCATAATAATCTTTTATTTCTCGCTTGATGAACAGGACCACAAGTGTCTGGCAAGTTGGAATGTTTTTGGAAGAGAATCTCCACTGCCAGCAAAATGAGATTTCAAAATAATATTTTTAATTTTATTAAATTAGCGACACCTTTGTTGACGTGATTGTCTGAAGCCAAAAGAGGCCATCAAGTCTGTATCTTGAAACTGAGGTTTCAAGAACCAACGAGACTCAGGTAGCAAAGATAACCAATAATGATAGGTACAGCATAGGTACACTATAACTAAATATATTAAAAATAAAGTAAAATCAATATGTGATAACAAGACTTCTATTAATTGCTTGAAAGTAGTTTATGCTACTAAACTACTTGTCTTCCTTTCTCTTCCTTTTTTGTAGTAAATTAAAGAACACAAAGAATATTTTTGAGCCAAGTGTGAAAAAGTATGCTTTGCTAGAATTTTTTGAGTTTTAGCTTCTATCTTATCTCTACAGCACTCCTAGTGCTTGTTTTTCCCCTTCTTCTGATTTACCCTCAATGGATCCAAGGGGAAGGGATCTATCCCCACTCATTCTTTCAGAAAGGTGATGTGATATAGAAATCAATACATTGTTGGTGGCCAGTGCTAAGCACAAGATTGACCAACCAAGAAATAGCTCAAATCATTGCACGCCAACTTTGGAGGATTCTCCAATCAATGACATTGATGTCTAAGAATTTCGAAAGAATGTGTCTACCCTGCATGGTAAAAGCCTGATCTGCAGATATCTCGGCATGAAATTATCTCTCAAAGACCTATACTTGTGGGCTCAAAAGAAGTAGAAAACTAATGGAGATTCTGAGTTACATGATTGTGCCCTAGGGTATTTTATTGCTATATTTATTAATGAATCTGACAGCAATGCAGTCTTTAGCAGTGGACCCATTTTTTCAAAATGTTGGTCTCTTCATGAAACATTGGCATGTGGGTTTCAATCCCTCTGAGGAAATGCCCACAATGGCATCAGTGTGGATTTGCATGTATGCCCTGTATGTTTTTGAAACAATTGCAAAATCTTTGGGTCAGCTATTGACATCTTGAGGCCATTTCATCATGAGTGTCTTTCAGTTTATACCAAAATTGGTATGGAGATGGATCACACCATCCCTCTTCTAAAAAGTATTACCTTGAAGGTTGGAGAGGTGGCATTGATTGAAGCTTTAGATTATAAAATCCTGCCATTCACATGTCGTGGTTATCACAAATATCAAATATGGGCATCTTATCAAAGAATGCCCAAATCTTCAAGGGAAATTGCAGACTTAAAAGGTTCAAGAATATTCTGAGAAAGATCTGGGTGGTTTTATTAAACCCAGAAAGAAGAATACTGTCAAGAACAAGGGATCTTAATCATAAAATAAAAAATGCCATTGAACACAAAATGTCTTCCCACGAGGAGTGGAGACAGTCAAGGAGACACAATTCATGAGTGAATCTGAAGGGTCAAGAGGATTTGTTAAAGGCCAACAAATTCAAAGGTGATCTGGAAAAGTTGGTTGATGAACAAGAAGCTAGAAAAGACTCTAGATCTGGAGAATATCGATAATAGGCTCAGTCCCCCTATGTATACCATTAATAGTAAGGATCAAACAAATTTGCGCCACCCCTTAGACCTTCATAAAGGATCAAGTTCAAAACCAGAGTGTTCAATTAAAGCTACCAGCCATAAGCAACCTCAAAAAAGAAAAGGAGACTATGGACAATCTAAGTTGGGGAAACCTAACAGATATAATGCCTTACAAGCTGCAGCTCTAGCGGATACTGTTGCTGGGAACCAATCTCGGCTAGAAAACAGCTTGGTGAGCACTATGATCAACTCAAATCCAGATATCTCATAGCTAGAAAAGGCTTCTCCAAAGATTCTTGGAGATATTTAATCCAGATATCTTATTAATCCAGGAAACCAAGATCAACTCAAATGAAGATTTCCAAGATGTGTCCCTCTTTCATCGAAAATGGGGATTTGTGCAGAAATTTGTCAAAGGATCAACTGGTGGCTTAGCCATTATCTAGAATATGCAGGAATTCAATGTTTAGAAAATGCTCTCCTCCAGTTATTGGCTTGTTGGATCAGTTCATGCTCCAGCCTCTAACTTGTGTTTCTCCCTCATTAATATCTATAGACCATGATCCACCCAAGGCAAGATTGGTTCAGGCCAAATCAAAGATATGTTGGGAATGGATGAAGAAGCTAAGTAGATTATTGTGAGATTTTCAATGCTAGACTTGATTCCTCTTAAAAGCAAGGTGGATCTCCTTCACATCCTAATAAGGAAGGGCTACTCAGTCTACTCAAAGATTCTACCCTGTGGGATATTCAACCTAAGAAAGGTTTGTTCACCTAGACCAATACAAGAAAAGGAAGGAAGAGATCAAATCCTAGCCAGGACTGACAAATTCTTGGCTTCTACTATGAGGTTGGACGACAAATTTACTTGTAATTCAATAGTCTTGAAGAAAGTTGGCTCTAAGCATTGGTCAATCTTCTTGACCATTGATTATGATAATTTCCCTAGAAGAATTCATTTTAAACTAGAGAAAATGTGGTTGACTCACCTTGATTTTGATCAAGTGGTTTCTACCTTATGGACAATTCATAATGATTACTCCGCGACAAAAATGTATGTCTTTGGTAAAAATTTGAAAGCTCTCAAACTCAAATCAAACTCAAAATCAAAGAATGGAATCATCAAGATTTCAAAATTCTATTCTAGAGGACTAATCCAGAGAATGGAATGGTTGAGATTCAATCCCTCCTAAAAATTATAATATGGAGGCCCTCATAGTTGAAGACAAGGAAGTCTCTTCCCAACTTGATAATATTTATGTGGAGATTTTCTAGACACAAAAATCTAGAATAAAATGGCTCCGGGAGGGAGATAAGACTACTAAGTTTTTTCATCTAGCTTGCAACATAAGGAGACAAAGAAACCATGTTCCCAATATCTAGATGGAAAATGGGAACATCACTGAGGATCCTCAAATTCTCAAGTCCTCTTTGGCCTCCTCCTAAGAGAAAATGCTTTCGTTAGATAATGAGGACAAAGCCAACAAGCAAGAACTCTTCCTTCGCCAAATCCTTAATTAGTCAATCAGAGAATGAGATGCTCATTCATGATATCTCCTAAGAAGAAGTTTGGGTTGCTCTCTTTTATATGGTTGGGGATAGGGCTCCTTGACCAAATGGTTTTTTGGCTCTCTTTTTCCAAAGAGGAAGTTGTAAAGGTTGAAGATTTTCAGCCTATTGCACAAAGAAATAGAATATACAAAATCACCTGTAAAGTGATTGCTAATAGATTAAAAATTCTCCTAATCATTATATTATAGGAGCAAGGGGGATTTGTGAAAGGGAAACAAATCACAAATGGGATATGTGATTTGTTTTTATTCATGAACTGATTCATTCTTTACAAGCAAGAGAAAAGCAATGTTCCTCAAATTGGATATTTCTAAAGCTTATGATAGAGCTAACTAGTATTTTCTAGATCAAATTTTCGAGAAGTTTGAGTTTAGCTTTGATTGGAAAGCTTGGTTCAAAGGTTTCTATTCAAGTCAATGGCTCTACAAAAGGTTTATTCCCTACTTCTCATGGCCTAAGAAAAGGCGACCCACTCGCTCCTTATCTTTTCACTATTATGGTGGAATCATTGGCCAAGTATATAGGCTCTCTAAAGATGAGAGGTTCCATATTACAGGGTTATTCTATAGGGATAGCCTTTATTCATCAATAATTTGCAGATAATACCATGCTCTTTGTTGCACATTTTATCAAAGAATGCAGAGTTATCAAAGATATCCTCAAAACAATGAGCAAGCTTCAAGTCAAAAAGTTAAGAGAGACAAATCCTAATATGAATAATTGGGAGCACGACTTTTTTCCAAATGCATGTCCTTTGGGAAAGGAGGCCTTCTAGATTCTTACCAAGGTTTTCCCCTATTCTTGAGAAGAAACAAGAAGCAGCTATGGTCTCCTATATTAAAAAGAATTAGTCAAATCCTTGACGAATGGAAGGGGAGATGGCTCTCTTTAGCTAGACTTGTGGTTCTTTTAAAACTAATTTTCCAAGCTATTCCTACTAGTAGATTCCTCCTTATGCTTTCCCTCAAAAGCATCATATCTAAAGTCACTACAGCCATGTGGAATTTTCTCTAGAGGGGCACTATGATCAATTCAAAAATTCCCTTGTCTCTTGGAGTGTGATATGTAAAGGCAAGAGTTGAGTGTATTTTGGCCTCAAGGATACTAGCTTATTCAATCAATTTCTTCTTGCTAAACTAGTTTGGAGATTCATCATTGGCAGGAATGCCTCCTAGGTCAAAGTTCTTCAAGACAAGTATATATTTGGTGACAACCCACTTTGGTTTCTTCAAAGGGATGATCTCCCACGTGGCTCAATGATTTGGGAACAAAAGAAGCTATTTGATCAATCAAAATGGCTTTTCGATTATTCAAAATGGCAAAAGTACCTCGTCCTAAGAAGATAATTGGATTCTTGGTAAGCCCCTCAAAGATGATCCAATCCTTCATTGTTTGGTGGCCTTACTTAAGAATTCTAGGGGCACTAAGGTGAAGGACTATTACAAGGAAAAGAGGGAAGTGTTTAGATTTTCTAGAATGTGGAAAGTTATTCCTCAATCTCTTACAATTCCTAACAAAGCTAGAATTCATCTCAAAAGTCGTCTACAAAATTTCAATCCTATTTGTAGTAGAGATGAAGATCTTTTTGGGTGGAATCAAGAAGATACAAGATCTACTTTGTCAAAGAGGGATATAGTTTGCTTCTTCCTTCTATTGGCTCTTCACCATTTTGTTGGGAAAAGATTTGGCATTCTAAAGCTTGGACCAAAGCCAAGATTTTCCTTTGGCTAACCTCACTGCACCTACATATCTTTCTTTCATTGTATTCATATTGTCCATATTTATATATTGATGAACTATTTATTAATAATAGGTTAAAGATTAGGTTGAAATATATTTAAATTTATAGCATTACCAAATCTTTAATATATTATTAATTTATTTAACCTATTTAATTTATAGTCTTTAGTTAATATATATCATAGTTGGAAAACTCAGACTCGAGAGCACAAAATTTTGACTTGGACTAGGGACTCAACAGCCCAAAATCTTAACTTGGGACTATGCAAATACTGCAGCAAAACTCAGCAAGAAAACAACAAAAATAATGAGCAGAAATTGAAACTGGGCATATGAGTCTTATTTTTTGGCCACAGCAAAGTCTGACAAAAAAACTTGGAAGACAACCGATTTTGTGAAAAACTTGGGCTAGTGCCAATCAAAACTTAGACTGGACTTGACACTTTTTTGAAATGGACTTCCAAGTCAATGTGAGTCTTCAAACTATGAAATATATTATTATATAAAATCCAAAGACGTTAAATCTTTATACATGACTAATACGTATATATTTATAATTTTTATAATCATGAACATCACCAATGAGCTTTGCCCACCACTTAGGGCAAGAAGGAGATGCATCTTCTTCCAAATCAGGATGAGCATCATCATGGCTTGGGCTGCTTGGAATAATACCATCTGGATGTTGATCCAGGTTATCCTGAGGAAAATCTACTAGTACAAAATCTTGCCTAGGAGATTCCACAATGTCAAAATCATCAGAGTCCCTCCCTGCTGGTAGAGGATCTTGCCTAGGAGATTCCACAAAGTCAAAATCATCAAAATCCCTCCCTACAAGTGGAGCTACTGAAAGCTTAGCTCCCAAATCCTTGGTCTTCAAAGGCTGATTGTCAAGACTCTTGATAGAAGAATAGAGCAAAAAGGGCCTGCCTCCCTCATCAAACACAACATCCCTATTAAATGTCAAACGATCAGTGGCCACATCAATCAATCGATAGGCCTTATGATTGCCACTATATCCCTATTAGCATCAACTTCTAGCTCTTGAATTCCATCTTGGTCCTCTTGGCATCTGGAATCCAAACATACACAATTGAACCAAACACTCTAAGATGAGTGATTCTTGGTCTCCTCCCAAACCATGCTTCCTCTGGGGTCATCTTCTTAACGGCTTGTGTGGCAAACCGATTAAGAAGGTATACTGCAGTATACATTGCCTCAGCCCAAAACTTCTTTGGAACATTCCTGTTCTCCAACATACAATGGGCCATTTTTGTGATGGTACGATTTCTCAGCTCAACAACACCATTTTGCTAAGGGGTATAGGGTGTGGTAAGCTGACGCTTAATACCGTGTTTAGCATAGAAGTCGATGAACTAGTTGGAACAGAACTCACCCCCATTATCTAACCTAAGAGTGATGATTTGACATCTAGACTCTTTCTCAACTAATGCCTTAAACTTCTGAAATTCATTAAACACTTGTGACTTTACCTTGAGAAAATACACCCACATTTTACTACTAAAATCATCAACAAACAAGAGGAAATACCTAGCACCAATGACTGATGCAATATTCATTAGTCCACAAACATCTGCATGAACCAGTTGTAGAACCTTGGATGCTCTCCAAGACTTTCCATCTAAAAATGGAGTACAATGTTGCTTCCTTGCTTGGAAAGCTCCGCAAACACCATGTGTCTACTGTTGAATCTCAGGTAAGCCTTCTACCAAATTCTCTCGAGCCAACTAAGAGAGGTAGGCAATGTTGAGATGCCCATACCGTTGATGCCAAAGAGTGTTGATAAATGGACTCCTTGCAACCAACGCATGATCCAAAGGATCTCCAGTATCAAGCAACCGATACAAACCATGATCCTCGAGCCCAACTGCCACAGTTTGCTTGAACTCCTTATCAACAATTCGGCACTTGTGTGAACTAAAAATGATGTCCAACTTCGGACTGTGTCGCATAATCTGACTCATTAAGAGCAGATTAAGCTCCATGCCCAACACATAGTATACATTGAGAAATATTAAATTTCTCCCACCAGATGTGATTTGGACGTTGCCCTTGCCGACAATTGTATACTATTGGCCACCACCAAAGATAACGGAATCGGAGCAAGCCATATACTCTGTGAACCAATCTCTCCTATTTGTAAAATGCCGAGAGGCTCTAAAATCAATGTACCATGCAAATGATTTGACATGATCTGTTGGTCGTTTGGCCATCAAAGCATAAGAGGTAGACACCTGGTCAAACTGCATAGATGCCATCCCTCCCATTTTCCAAAAGCACAAAAAACGAGGTAAAGCTTGTGATCAACTAACACTAAGCCCTAGACAATCAGCTAGCACAACTCCCACAATTTTAAAAAAACGTCTAAAATGAGGCTCAAAATACGCAAGATTTTTTAGAAAAAATCTTCAAAAAACTTTTGAAAAAGCAAGATTTTTTTCAGAAAAATCTTCAAAAAAAACTTTTGAAAAAGCAAGATTTTTTTCAAAAATATCTTCAAAAAAACTCTGAAAAAGCAAGATTTTTTCAAAGCAAGATTTTTTCAAAAAAATCTTCAAAAAATTTCTAAAAAAGCAAGATTTCTTCAAAAAATACTCTTCAAGATCACCCAGATCAAATCACGAACTCAGCCCAAAAAAAATCGCAGAAAACCACTTCAAAAAACAGCAATCTCTTGCAAAAGAAACCCTCAAATCTACTTGAAAACCTTCACTAAATCTTCTACAACAAACCCTTCAAACATCGGCTTCAAAAACCCTTCGATTTCCAAAAAAACTGTTCACAAAAAATCCTCGATTTTTATCCTTAAAAAATCAGAAAATAAAATTTCTGAAAGTTTTCAAAAAATCTTCAAGTAATTAGCTACGAATTTTTATTGCTCAAAAAATTCGCCAAAAATGAGCCTATGCTCTAATACTATGAAATGATAATTGATATTCAATATTCATTATTTACAAAGGAGAGGAAAAATTCCTTATATAAAGAATTACAAGACAATGTTTCTAAAAAGAAACAATCGTTAACTAAAGCAAATAACGGAAAGATACTAAAAGCTAACTGAAGCAAACTAAGTTAACTTGCAGCCATGTAGCCGGGTTCACAGTGGTTCGCCCTGTTCCCGTCCAAGCCCGCCTGGTCCCGGGTCCTGGTCCGTCCTTCACAATGTTCGGCTAAGGTCCTAGATGACTCAGTTCACAAGAAAGAAACCCTGCCAACCCAAGTAACTCCAAGGTAACTCCAAGGGCTCATGCAAAGTGATTTTTTTTTTTTTTTTTTAATGTTTACTTCACTTTGACTTTGACCCACGCCCATGGGAACCCTAAAAGTGACCTCTAAAACATGTTAAACACCTAAACTGCCTCATTTTCATTCATTTGTTTTGCAAACAAGCATTTTCATTCCACATCATATCACAATCTGTAGCATTAATAATTCTGATCTTGCTATGCAGTTTCTAATTGTCCATTTCAACGAACTCCAACCTTCGATTACAAATTGTAGATGCATGGGGACTTACTCTTTCAGAAAGGAAACACATACCTATGTAATAAATATTTATGATGTGGGTACAGTTTAAATAATTAAAATATTGTATTCAAATCCCTTCAGAGACAGGGATAATGTTCCCCATTATAACCTCAAATTTTCAAATATATTAAAAAAAATTCCAATCCATTCAGATACGGGGATAAGGTTCTCCATTATAACATCAAAATTTTAAATAAACAAAGAAAACACAGATCTCAAATTTTAATAACCATTTAAGTATAAAATAGTCAAATCAACTAGTCTCTAAATTTTGATTGTTTATTTTTTAATTGATATTTAAGATCACATTTTATCATCCATTATAAAAAAAATAAAATCATAATCCTAGATAAGAAAACAATATGTATTGCAATACAAACTCAAATTACCAGTAAACATTACAATGCAAAGGTCCTACAATTTGATTTTTTCCAACCATTAAACTTACATAGAGAGAATTTACAATATTATCCTCAAATAACCATAGAAAACATCACTGTGCTGCATTACAAAAGAGAGTGAAATAAAATTATAAAAGCAATATACATAAGAAAGAGCAACTAAACAGCAAACCCTATAGCAGCAAAATATAAGTGTATATAGCATTCTCTGAGAAGAATGCACAACTGAATCGCAAACAAAGTTTAAGTCTTAAAACCAATAGCTCCACTTCAAGTATAGTATCAGCTAATTTCTTAATAGGAGCAATGCAAGATCTGATAATAATGGCCCTAGTTTATATCTCCAAAGACAGTGAAGATAGGGGCGGCTTGTCGGTCTTGTGGGCTCAGCCTAGTTCATCTAATGTCAATGTTGACATTGATATGGATGATCTAGAGAATCCATATGATGATTAAAACTTTGAAAGTGTTGTAATATTGAGCTTGAAGTTTGAACAATGAATATTTATCATGCATGTTTTAAATGACCTTCAAGTTTATGGTGGTTTTGTTGTTTATATGATGTTATCAGTTATGTGATATTCTAATCCTAATTCTGAATTCATGCTTCTAGGCTGCATATATATATATATATATATATATATATATATTTTTACATATTTTGTAATTTGTACTAACGAACCCAAGATCTAACCAACCTACCCCAAAAAATTTTGCCGGTCCGGCGAATCAACTCCGCTAACCAACCCGAATCTGAACCCGAACCGCCTACTCTAGACTAAAAGTAAAACCAATCGCATCAATCCAAAGGCCAGATGACCACAAATATTGGCAATACTTTAATAGTTTTTTGTACGGACAAACCCAAAACAAACCCCTGCCTCACCCCTAGTAACAACGAGTCATACCCACATACCCCATCCAATAATTTAGACTTAAAGAAACAACAGCCTACAAGCTAAAATTTAAAACCCCAGCAAAAAAATATTTAAATAGTTAAAAGAATGTTTAAACAAAAGAGAGGGGCTGTACCAAAAAGGGTAAACCTTAGACGTGTCAGAAAAGACAATCTAAGTGTTAGAATCATCACAAATAGCCAGGTGAAAAGATGTCTCATCATCCAAGAAGAGAAAGGTGACAAAGACCAAGGATGGAAGCAAATACAGATGAAAGAGAAAAAGGTGGTGTTTGGAGAGGTAAGGTGCTTGAAGAATAAACAAAATGGAAGTGAGATTGCTTCAAGTCTGAGTAAAAATGGCCCATAAAGATTCAAGAAGGTGAATTTGACAAAACAAAGCATAAATGAACAGTGTCAAATTGAGCAGCAATGTTCCATGGCACCATAGGTATTGTCAAATTTAGCAACATGGACTGCCCTATTTCAGCGTACTTTTACCTATTCTGCCACTGTACCTTCTAGTTCCAAAACCAGCTTGCCTTCTTCATCTGTCACCAGGATTTCTGTTTGTATTATCCCTTGTAAGGCATGTTACATTGAACATAGTGTGTATTCTGCCACTGTACCTTCTACCTATTCTGCCACTGTACCTTCTGGTTCCAAAACCAAGCTTGCCTTCTTCATCTGTCACCAGGATTTCTGTTTGTATTATCCCTTGTAAGGCATGTTACATTGAACATAGTATGTATTCTCCCTCTTAAGGCATGATATGTGGAACACATTTTGTATTTTCCCTTTGTTCAAGATATCAAATGCATAGAAAATTATCCGTAGAAGATATAGCACTTCTAAATGAAGCTTTCATGGAGACATGACAATGGAAAAAGTGCTCACAAGGCTCCTTACATGGCATGACATAAAGTGCTCACAAGGCTCCTCACATGGCATGACATTGGAAACGGTGCCTACAAAATCCTAAATCTCTTGTTCTCTTTCATAATTCTTGTTTGGTGTGTTGGTTTGGTTATATTTTGTCACTTGGTGGTTCAGGTTCTATTCTCACACGTACAAACATAACTCCCAATTTGTCTTTTACTAGTTTTTTGTCTTTTCCTAGCTTTTGTCTTTTGCTAGCTTTGGGTACAAGGCTCTTCAAAGGGGAGGGCATAGAGTGTACCACAGCACAACATATTATTATATTTCTGTTTTATCCCTTAGTCATGGTCCCCAGTCTTCAGATTATTATTTAATATTTAAGTCACTTAGTTAGGAAAACTTCGGTTCATATGGACTTCGGCAACCAAAAATATGAAGCTGGGACTCGAGACTTCGACTAGGTTCGGCAAAAAGCGTAGTTTACAAAAACAAGAACAAATTAATGCATTTAGAGAACAGCAGGCCTAATTTGATTATCAAACACTCATAATTCAAGATTACACATGTCATATGATCATCAAACACTCAATAATTGAAATTTAATCATTCATAGTCATCAAATACTCATAGTTTCAATGTATAACATCATAAGATTATAAATATTTACATATAATCTTAGCTTCTTTCAACCCCAATTCAATTTGCAGACCTCTATTTCACAAACTTGAGTGTTAAAATGAAAGAAAAAGTTAAAAAAACATGGGTTTTTAACCCCTTTTGACTCCCAGCCACACAGGAGAGTTTTGGGTTGGGACTCCCGAGTCCAACCTCAGGACTCTTTTTAACCCCTTTTGACTCCCAGCCACACAGGAGAGTCCTGAGTTGGGACTCCCGAGTCTGACCTCAGGACTCTCCGAGTCCTGAGTTTGGACTCCCGAGTCCTGACCCAGGACTCTCCTAGACTCGACTCCCGAGTCCGTGGCGAGTCGACTCGGCTAATGGACTCAGAGTCCATGGCCGAGTCAAATTAAAGCGGAGATCCATGAGAGTCCATAAACTTATGATTTAAGTAATGTTTTGTCTATCTCAATTAATGACTAGTAAGTCATGTGTTAAGAGTAAATCAAGGGTTAGTTAAGGTTTCCTTCTCCATTGAGTATATGGTGAGAAATGCCCTAAAAGGTATATCTCTTTAATCTTATTTTGTTAATGCTAATAATACAAGCAGCTGCCCTGGTGTAAACAACCTTGTGCTAAAGGCAGATTTGAAAATGCATTCCATCACACATGAGCAAGTGCTTCTATTTTTTTCATATTTTCTTTCCTTTATTCAATAGTTTCAGTTTCTGTATTTGTTGTTATGTGATTCATTTAGGAACATGGCACTTAAATATAATGTACCTTCAGATGTTAATCACGTCATGGATGAGGAATCAGATCATTCACCAACGAGAATGGTTCACTTCATTCCTCCACAATGGAAGTGATTGCTTCTCAAGCAGGAGTGATTGATCAAGAAGGCATCCTGAGCTCTAGAATCTCTCAGAATTAGACAAAGCCTCCAATTCATCAATCACCCACACAGTAAAGCATTTATCCCAAGGCAAGCTCCAGAACAACCTAGAACCAACACCTATAAGTGGTGCCAAATCTTGATAGTGGAACACCAAGAGGCTAAACTGACTAAGAACTTGTTTCATCTTCCATACCGATTTTCTTATGTCTCCACCAGGGTTTACTATTTATAAAAATATCGTATATGTATTGTATAAGTCTTGGAGGCTTCACTTCCTATTCCCAGTAGTTGTATCATACTCCTTTTCAACCTGTTCCAACAGAGATGTCAAGTTTTTACCTTTATCCTTGCCACTGCACTATTGTTGTTATTTGCATGTAGCAGTAGAAACCATTTCCTCCTATAATTCATTTGATTTTCTATGGACTAGGCTTGTTCTCCTCCAGAACATTCCTATGCTTTTGATCAATATGATCGTTGTTAGCCACAAATGAATGGCTGGGCCCTTTTTACTATCTATAGCATGCTATTGATGAAAATGAATATTGCAGACATTTGTATGCAGAAGAAAAGATAGCTTTACAACGGCAAAGGCGACTGATATTTGGTAATGCTGTGAGCATGGTTCAACGGCATGTCAAAATGCCCTGACAAGCAATATGCCTACACAAAAAAACAAACATTCCTTTCCTTTCAAAGAAATCCAAACATTCTCTAACAACTAAAGCCAATAACTCTCTCCAGCTTCTCACATTTTGTGCCATATATTCAGTCACCTTCTCATAAAACTTTTCAGCAATTCCCTCTCAGGCTTCCCAAGCTTAATGCACAAATATCCAACCATCTGCTCTTCAAAATATCAAAATATGCATAAACCAGAATGTGGCATTTGTAATGTTGTTTCTAAACTTCAAACATATGCCAGAAGTTTAAGCACTTTAAAGCAGCAATCAACAATTAGAAACAATGATTCCATTCTCCTAGCATATAGTCAGCTTAAAATAGCCATGTTACAATCCCTCTAGGAAAGCATATTGTCTAAATAGAAAACAAAATAATCCTTTGATTTTTCCATGTATTAATGTTGAGTTTATAAAAAAATATATATATATATATATATATATTTTACCATACCATGGACTGGTAACGAGTAAGAATATCCATCTCCCAGTCACGCTTTCCCCGTGTCACAGCAATTTGTCTGGGTAAATATCTCTCTAAGAGTGCAGTCCATTCACTGCATTATATGACATGATACGCAGTTCAGTAACTTGGCAGATCTTGAATTAATAAGAGCAGCACTTTACAGCAACCAAAATGCTTCACTGTTATGGGAAATATATAGTAAAAAGGTTAAAGTGTTGACAGAACCAAATATCCCAGTACAAGGGGCAAAACAAACATATTTTAAAAGAAACCTACGTGCTTGAGTCTGGATTACTGACAAATCCAATTTCAGCAAGAATTTGTAATGCAGCCAGCTGTGCTGCATCCTCCCTCGCAACAGGATAATTCCCCAAGATATAATCATGTTGCAGCTGCATTCATGACCATTCTTTCTATATAAAAATTGTCAAGAAATTTATGGCACAGATCCTAAGACTATTTTCATATTTTAAATTTCGGCTAATCAAAACGACAGTGGTAGGTACTTGGCTACAAATTAAAGTGTCTAAGAATTGTATAGGGTCAACATACCTGAACATAGGACAACTGCACAAACATAGGTTCTGTTATTGCATCATCAGACTCCCGAAACAATCGTTTCTTGAATGACAACTTGCAATGCAATATTTCACCCTTGCTTCGGTCTTTGGCTGCTTTAAACTCGGCAAGAAGATCTCCTATATATTTGTTGTCATCCAAACCTACATATTCTTCTGTGGAGGGGACCAATTGCACCATTAAATTAATTGCAGAAAAATTCTCTATATTTGCAAATTCACCAAACCTGCTGAATTCTGTTAACAGGCCAGCCATAATCTACAGATTCAATTAAGGAAAAAGTCAAAACCTACCATTTCCATGATCAAGTGATTTAGAACCAGTGACAACTTTTCGGCACTCAAATAGACTGAATGTATTGTAGGCAGCAAGTTTAATTATTCCTGCAAGTTCCTAGCATCCAGAGCCCAGCGATACAATAAGTTACCATCAAAGAGGCATTTTAAGTGAACTCAAAATAACTACAAATTTGTGTCCTTAAATTAAGGCAAATGAGATGAATATGTTGATATCCAATAAAATATGACATTGTTTGCTTAGTCTAAAATCTACCAAAAAGAGTGCTTCAATCTTTTCTAATTAGCTCAAAAACAAGGAATGTTTAAGCAAACTCAAAATAACTACAAATTTATGTACTAGATTAAGACAAATGAGATGAATATGTTATCCAATAAAAATGACATCATTTGTTTGATCTAAAATCTACCAAAAAGGGTGCTTGAATCTTCCCTATTCAGCTCAAAGACAAGGCATTTTAAGCAAACTCAAAATAACTACATTTTTGTGTCCTATAATAAATGAGATGAATATTGTAATATTCAATAAAAAATGGAATTGTTTGTTTAATCCAAAATCTACAAGGCACATTTAACAAGACACCAACAAACTATCTCATAAATGATAACAGTGTGACGAAGGAAACAGTCATGTACGCAATGCTTGGGTGTGTATGCATGCATGCAAACATCAATCCAGAAACAAGTGGATGTTTTAGGGAGGTGAACTCCTGACCTAACAAGTGTATCTTTTGTGGGTTACAAATATTGCAGTTAATTTATCATTGAAGAAGTTTGCACATGGCATAAAAGAGTGCCAGAGAGATGGTCAGCACAGAAAGATTCTCAAAACTTCAAGCACCTTTTCATCTTTTACAACAGAGAAATAAAGAGATAGACTGGATAGGCAGGGATACACAGGGATGCGTCCTCTGGATTTTAAGGCAGTACCCGTAACTGTAACATTTTGGGGATGGAGTGATGCATCAGAAACATCCCCAGGCCATCCCCAATGCCACCTGTCCACCTGGAAACATCCCAGAAACAGCACTCAGCCATCTGGGGATGTCAAAGACATTCCTTGACCATCCCACGGACAGCAAACTTGATTTTTTTTTAAACCAGAATTATTTTTTAAAAGCAAAATTAAAACAGATGGGGGAAAGGGGTGGAGGGGACCACTAGGCCCCCACACCCCTTTCCACTCCTTTCAGAACCCTAAAACCTAAACACTGCACCTTCGCACCAAAAACATGACAAAAAAATCATAAGGCACATTTTCTATTTGTTGTTTTGTCAAATTTGTGAGTGGTACAAAAACACAGAGAGGAGAGGTGAACAGTATTCCAGCAGTGAGAAGAAGAAAGCAACAGCAACATTGTGGTAAGTATGTTTTTTTTTCAGTTTTTTGCCTTTATCCTTCAAAGTTAAGGCAGTTTTTTTTGGCTTTTTCTCCAGTTTGCACTTGCTGATATTTTTCAAACAACATAAGCAACAGTGACAACTGACAGGTATAGCGATGATGATGTTGGCTTTGAACAAGCAAACCAAAGAGGACTTAGAGGTTCTTCAAAATGTGGAAGTAGGTGAAGTGGGACAGTCATATCATAAAAACTTATACAAAGGGCCCAGTCAATGCCTCTAAGCCACTTTTGCAATTCGTGGCAGCTTTAGACAAACAGAAAAAAGAAAAATTCTAGGGGCAGTAGATATTGGTTGTGCCATGCGTGCAATAGGGATTTCA
Organism: Sequoia sempervirens; assembly: GCA_007258455.2. NCBI lineage: Eukaryota > Viridiplantae > Streptophyta > Pinopsida > Cupressales > Cupressaceae > Sequoia > Sequoia sempervirens. The sequence continues at coordinate 16,229 of VDFB02266884.1, forward strand.
AAGGGAGCTACATTAAGGTTTCTAGTTCCTTTTGTACATGCCTAGAAATAGGGTTAAGATTTATGAAAATATAATCATAATTGAGAAGGTGGATATGTCTAGTTTGTTTATGGAGGGCAAAGCAAGATCTAAGGGTATGCCTTTAGAATCTATACAATTTGCTATGCCATCCATAGTTACCAATGTTGGAAGTTCTACAAAAGGAAATAGGAAGACTTGTGAGAGGCAAGGGACAGTTACAAGGATGTTGGATGTGAAATGATGGGAAGATGCAAACCATTCAGTTGCCAATTTTTTTATGCCCATGCCATCCCATTCCATGTGGCATATTCTCCTTACTTCATCAATATGTTGAAAAAGACAAACAACATGATTTCCTCATATGCACACCATGGAGAACATAGTCTATGCACCACCCTCCTTGAGAGACAATAATCAAAGGGAGTTTTGGAGACGGGGACGGGGAGACGACAGGGGACGCGTCTCAGGAATGCGAGGACAGGGGGGGTCTAAGTTTGGGGACGGCGGCAGGGGGCGGCGGGGGAGCGGTGTGCTGAAATACATATAGTACTTGAAAAATTAGTTATAAAAAGACGTATAACTGTATAAGCCTAAGGAATAAGTAAAGTTTAGAGTTTAAACACATTGCAAAGATTTCATTGAACTAGTGAACATTGAAACAAATGAAAAACAAAATGAAAATATACTTAATAGACATTGGAACGAGAACTAGATGTTTCATAATTTGAATTTCATAATCATAATTCATAAAGCCAAATTCCACAACCTTTGCCAGCATCCTCCTGCCTATAGGCTGTTAATGTATCGATTAAAAATTAAAAATTTAAAAATTTAAATGGTCAAGGCATGGGACTGTTAGAGTCTAGATTGAAATTCTGAATGCCTCAAAGAGATGTCATCTAGTGGAATGCAATTTAGTGTGTGCTTGCTTACACTTCATTGCATCCCTCAAGATGACATCTCTTTGATGCATTCATTCTAACAGTCCCTTTCCCATGCTTGCTGCATAATGAAAAATACTCGTTCGATCCCTGTCGACTGCATAAAACTCAGGGAGCTTTGGATGAGCATGGACATCTAGCAAAGCATAAAAAAATGAAACAAAAACAACGCTGAAAACCCTCCCTCATACTTGGATTCAATCATCGCTTCAGTCTTTAGATGCCCACACTCAGCCTCGGACTCGTGTAAAGTGTAAACACTCGGCCAAAATGAAGTATCGTTGAAAGATTAAGTCAAAATATTTCGATTTAGCCTTTTAAGCTTTCAAAAAGACTTTAAAATTTAAAATTTATAAATTTTAGCTTTTGTTTTTTAAAAAAATAAACATTTTTAATTGCATTTTAAGGGGGACGTTCGAAAGTCTCCTGCATTTTGGGGGACGCCTGGAAGTCTCAGGGACATCCAGAAGTCCCCTCAAAAGAGAAACATCTTGGAGGCGGCGAAGAAACAGGGGGGACGGTGGGGGGACGTTTCCCTAACATCTTCGCATCTCAGAAACGTCCCTGTCTCCGAAACGGCTCCATTTTTGGGGGG
>VDFB02266885.1:0-10085 GCA_007258455.2 Sequoia sempervirens
TGAATTATACTTGTATTGTGCAATGACATTGAATCATTTAGAAAACCATTTTTTCTTCACAGGGCAACATTTTCTTGTGGAACAGTTGACTAAGATAGCTCTTGTTTCAATTGACCACCCTCTCATGAAATCTCATTCATATTATAATCTTGCACGATCTTATCATACTAAAGGTGATTATGAAACCACTGGTCGCTACTACATGGCATCAGTCAAGGAAAGCCAGAGGCCGTAGGATTTTGTGGACACGTTCAATTGAAGTTGGGAGATCTTAAGAGTTCTCTCTCAAATTTTGAAAAGGCTCTAGAGGTCCACCCTGAGAATTGTGAGAGCTTAAATGTTGTAGGCCATATCTATGTTGAACAAGGGTAGGAAAAGAAGGCTTTGAAAATTTTAAGAAAGGCAACTTGCATAGATCCATGTGATGCCCATGAATTTATCAAGATGGGTGAATTATTAATATCATCAGACCCTAGTGCAACCTTAGATTCTCTTAAGACAACAAAGTCTCTTTTGAAGAAAAGCTTAGAAAAATTACCCATTGAATTGTTAAACAACATTGAGGTTCTTCATTTTGAGCATGATGAACTAGAGTTGGCTCAACAAAATTTTATGGAGGCATTAGGAAATGGCATTTGGGTTGAATTCATAAATAAAAGTCCCAATGCCAATTATGTAGTTTTTCCTATGCTCTTTAAGGATATGGAATTCTTCCATCGACTAGAAGAAGGTGGTGTTTCACTTGAGTTATCGTGGGATAAAGTCACAACAATATTTAATCTTGCTAGGTTGTTTGAACAACTACATGATACTGAAAAATCAACTCTTTTATACAAACTAATATTGTTCAAGTTTCTTGATTATGTGGATGCGTATCTATGTCTTGCAACCATGGCTCAGGCTCCGAATGAGATCCAACTAAGCCTAGAATTGACTGGGGATGCACTTAAGGTGGATAAAAACTCATCAAATGATTTATCTATGCTTGGTGATGGGCTTAGTCATTAGTACTATTTATATTTTCTTTCAAACACTTTAATATGTTTTCTAAGTACCTTTCAAAAAAAGCTTCCATAATATGTTATCCTTTCATACATACTTTGCAACTTTGAACCTAGTTTGTGAATATGAAATATGGTGATAATATTTGTAGTATTGCATGATTTAAACATGAGTATGTATGCATATAAATGAAATTTTGTGATTTAATTATGATGGTTAGTTGCATATGTATGTTGTGTGGATTAACCTCTCTGCAGTTCAACACGTAGTAACAAGAATGGAGCATTTGTAGTAAGAACCAAGGTAGCGAAGCAAGGGATCAATGGAGTTCAAACTGCTTAAAGTGCAGGAAGCTGTGGAGCTGAACGTATGCCATCATGGAAGGAATAAATGATGAAGAAGGATACTTGTTCTAGAATTATGAATGTTTGTTTATGTGGCTCACATGAAAACTGTTTCATTGAAGTTCTTGTTTGAATATGTCTCTTCTTCCTTTTTAGTTATAATGAATAAGTTGATCTTAATTTCATATCCTCATATCTAGAAGTGGGATTAATTATTATAGTTAGTTAGCAGTTTGAATAAGATTCTCCCCGTTTTTGTATAAAGTCAGAGGATGAGTTTGTAGTAAAGTTAGTTGGTTGTTAGTAGTTAGTTGTTTTCCAATTTCAAGTGATCAAAAACATGTTAAAATACAATTATTTAATATAATCTGCAAGAAGGATTTTGTGTGAATATCTGGTGATATGCAATGAATGGAGTTGTATGTTACATGGATGTGTAAGAATCTGAGCTAGATTTGGTTCTAAGTTAAGTGAGATAGTCCCCTAAGCTGGCCACTCGAGGTATTGCCCCTCACTTCATTTATTTACTTGTTCATTTATGCATTCCTATTAATTCTATTTTTATTGCTTTATAAATATCTTGCAAAGTACAGTAGAATAACTTTTATAGTTGATTACAGTAGTTGTTGTTCATGAACAGATTTGCAATTAATGAATCATAGCACTCTAGAGATTAGAATTGGTTATTTTGTTATTTTGAATAGTTTTAGATTGATTTTGTATTTTCTTGTTATTAGTAGTCACCTATAGCTTATGTTGTAGGTACTCATAGCCATTAGGTTTTGTAACCACTTTTACTATTTTTGCAATTTTGTAAGATTCCAGCAAAGTAGAATAGTTTGGATAGGTTTTCATAGGATAATTTAGGTGAACAAGAGTCCATGAAGGCACATATAGTGCAGTACCGTCATAAGTTTACACACCTTGGTTGATGATTTAATGTAGTCTTAAGCAATGTGAAGTGGACTATTCAACCATCTAACCCTCTGAATTGAGTAAATGTTACCAGGTTTACAATACATTAGCTTAGACTCTACTTTTTTAGTGTCGTTGCCAGGGACGGTGCTATCTTCATAGACCTGTTCTTACAAATTTTTCATAGTTAATTTCTCTTTTCAAATATTAGGACTGTTAGATACCACCTTTTTCAACACAAACTACTAACATTGTGCAGGCCACTGAGTCTAAAGTAATATTTTGTGTATGCAGAGGCAGAGAGATTCCTTGGGTAGGTTCCTTCCCTTCACACACCAGGAAGCTATTGTAGAAATTGGTGATCCTAGTACTCAAAGCGAAGGTACCACTGAAGAAGAAATTTCCTTTTCACCAACCTCTAGTGCACATACAAAAGGAACATACCACACCATGGGTGATGCAGTAGATGATGATGATGCCCAACTAACATTTGAGTTTCCTAATAGTGACCAGGAAAGGGCTACAGTGCTGAAGAACATTCCTCCTTCGGCCTTGCTAGTTTTCTATGGGTTAATGACTAAAGACCCAAATACATTCCTCTTTGAATTTGATGTCTTATGTAGAAGTTATGATTATACTTTTGATGCACATAGGCTGAAACTTTTTTCTGCCACCCTCAAAGATGCAGCTTTGAGATGGTTCATGGGATTATGTAAAGATGTTGTTCCTGACTGGGACACCATGGAGAAATTGTTCTTGGAGAAGTATCAAGACTACTGTAGAGGACCTAACAGGAGGAAGGATGATATATTCTAAATGACACAAAAGGATGATAAGCCTTTAGAGGATTATGTTGAAATATTTATGTTTTCTCTTAAGAAAAAACCCCAAAACAAGTTGTCAGAAGAGTCTCTCAAGCTAGTCTTTTTGAGAGGGGTTAATGAAGACTATATGGATGCCTTGAACCTCATTGGCCAGGGAGAAATTTCTCAGCAACCATTTTTCAGACATTTGTAATGCCTGTAGGAATTATTCCAGGACCTTCACAAAAAGGCCAAGAGAAAATAGAACATCAATTCTTGGTAAATCATCTACTAGGGTTTCAATAGTAGAGTTGAGCAATCTGTTATCCAACATGAAGGAGGATATAATAATTCATCTGGAAAAATATTTGGATACTCTTTATATTAAGAAAAATCAAGAGGAAGTTGAGGCTATGCTCACTGAATATTGTCTAAGCTACAAGCAACGAAAAGTGAATTATAAATACAAAAGAGTGGCCAGTATCCAATAGGATAAAGTTGAGAAGCCTGATTTTCAACTAGTTGAAGGAGATGATGGAAAACTCTTTTATATAGCACAAAGGAGGCCATGGTAGCAGAGAAAAGGTATGCCACAAGACCCCCTTAGCTTTAATTCATCTTCTCCTATTGGTAACCAAAAATTTTCTACTTGGAACTCTCAGCCTTAGCAAGCAAGCCAAAACTAGTGGTAGAACCCTCAACAGTGGCCACAAGCCCAACCAAATTGGAACCAACAACCAAATCCTTGGCCATAGAAATTTTTTCAAGGTTCTAATTATAATCCACAATGGCCAACCCAATAGAATCAGTGGCATCCTCAGTGGCAGAAGGGTCAACAATGGTAGCAACAAAATATGAACTATCAACAACTTATGCTCCCTCCTCCACAATAACAACAAGCTGTAATGCCTCAATCAAATCCTACATCCTAGCCACCCAAGTATAAAATACCCACCCAACCTGCACCTAACCCTAAGCCTGTTCAACATAATTATACTAATGAAGCTATGCAATACCCCACTTATGGTGTAGAGGTGAGTGATGTCCACCTTAGATCAGGAAAACAACTTGTTGGACCTTCATCTCCCCAAATTACAAAAATGGAGGATGAGGAACTTGTAGTTGAGGCTTTTGATAAACCATGTTTGGAGCCTGAACCAAATTAGGTACACCAAACTACCTCAAATCCCAAGCCACCTTTTCCTAAACGCCTAGCTCTATAAAAGAATCACACATAGGCTGAGACAAACCTTTTAGAACAATTGAAAGATGCGAACATCAAAATACCACTCATCCAAGCTATCAAAGACATCCCTATCTATACCAAAACTATAAGGGATCCTTGTCTTAAGAAAATAGGTAGGAAAAGAAAAGATCCACAAACAGATCATGTCTTAGGAAATCTTGCAAATATCATGTTAGGGAACATTACAGATCATGCAATCCTGTCAGTCCAGTGGGGCGTGCCAAGGGTCAATGGGACCTCATTCAAGATGCTTTTGATAGACTTGGGAAGGCAATGTCAAATAGGCAAAAGAAACCGTGTGGTTTGCTCAGGTTGAGTCTAAACCTCGATTACACTGAGCTGTTTTCTGTTGAGTTGAGTGGATTCATGATCCGGCTTGGGGAATTATTGAAAATCTAGTCAATTTACAACAGATTCTTAGAATTTCACTTCAACTTGTAGTCATTTTGGCAGAATTAAAGCCTTGTGAAGTTGTCCAGTATTCCTAAGGCAGGCATGAGTTGTAACAACCGATGCATTTATAAAACATGGGTTTGGTAAGAATAATATCTATTGAATGATTAAAAGGGCCTAGTTCTTGTCCACCATTTGACATGGGTTATACGAGACATTTGGGACAATTTGGGTGAGGAGGGTAGGAATGACTGTTCTCTATGGGCATTGGCTGCATGAAGGCCAGCCACTGATAGGATGACCAAGATAGAGGGTGAGGCTCAGAACATACATAATTCAAAAAGTAGGTGTGGTAAGATCATGGCTTAGCAAGGCTGCCTCATATACCTATGGTACCCGCAGTGGTATGCCCTGAGTCTACAAAGAGACATCACCTTCCACTTCATTCATTACTTCCTCCACAATGTTTACCAATCATACCAAGCCTTGATCTCTCATTAGTTCAAGAGTCATCAAAGGAGTTGGAAATTATGCCAGGAAGGAAATTAAATATCAACAATGCACTAATAGAGGAACAACAAAATTCTCTTCCATCAGTGTTGCAGGCACACTCAATTGCATATGCATGGAATTACCATGATATGAAGGGAATAGATCCTGATTTATGCATACATAGGATTTACATTAATGATGGCTACAGACCTATAAGATAGCCTCAGTGATGTATGAATCCAACTCTAAGAGATATAGTGAAAGTTGAACTGCAAAATCTCCTTTGTTGGGGTTTTATGCCTTTCGACAGACCCAGTGAATGGATTTCACCATTGGTAATAGTTCCCAAGAAAGGTGGGAAATGGAGAGTCTGTGTTGATTACAGGGAAATAAATGGTGCCACAAGGAGGATCACTTCCCACTACCATTTATTGACCAAGTTTTTGATTCTTTGGTAGGGAAGAAATATTTCTCATTTCTTGATGGTTTCAATGGTTATAACTAGATCAAGATTGCATTAGAAGATCAAGATAAGACCACATTCACCTACCCCTGGGGAATCTATGCATATTTTTTTCTTACCTTTTGGTTTGTGCAATGCTCCAACTACCTTTCAAAGAACAATACTCAACATATTTTCTGATTATGCACATGATTGCATATTGGAGATATACATGGACGACTTCACTACTTATGGTGAAAGTTTTGAGGAAGCTCTCAGTAACCTGGAAAAAGTGTTAAAAATGTGTAAGGGACATAACCTATCACTCAACAATGAGAATTTTTTCATGATGATGACACAAGGAATAGTATTGGGACACTTTATATCTAGCGCAAGAATCCAGGTTGATCCACACAAAATTGAGATAATATCTACCTTACACATTCCTCAAAAGCAAAGAGATATTAGGAGCTTACTATGTCATGCAAGTTACTATAGCCGGTTTATTAAAGATTTTAGTAAGATTGCTACACCTTTATTTATTTTGTTGAGTAAGGACATTAAATTTGAATGGACCTCTAAGTGTCAACAATCCTTTGAAGAACTAAAGAAATCTTTGACTCAAGCACTAGTGTTGAGAGGCCCAAATTGGACTCTTCCATTTAAAATACATGTAGATGCTTCAAATTTCTCCATTGGAGCAGTCTTGGGTCAAAAGGATGGCAACAAGGAGTATGCAATTTATTATATCAACAAGAATCTTCAAGGGGCATAATTAAACTACACTGTAACAGAAAAAGAGATGCTTGCTATTGTTTATGCTATCAATAAATTCAGACACTATATTATTGGATATCTAGTCTTTGTCCATACAGATCACACAACAATAAGGTATTTGATGAACAAGCCAGTAGTTGGAGGTAGATTGGTAAGATGGCTACTTCTCTTACAACAATTTGACATTACCATTGTAGATAAACCTGGAAGAGAAAAAGTGGTAGCATATTTCCTATAAAGAATACCAACACAATCAATTGAAGGAGTGGTGGACAATTCATTTCCTAATGAACACTTGTTTTCTTTGCAAGTGCAAACACCCTAGTATGCAGATATTGCTAATTATTTGGTCTGAAGTGATTCGAGGTAAGTGCACAAGTTAAGGAGTCTAAAGCATTAGAGTTTTGCCTTAGGCAAAAAAATGAATTGACCCACCACAAAAAAGCGGAGATCGTTTAGCTTAGGGATCAGGAGCCTAGAAAGATTTAAAATGGGATCGGATTTTGAAGCGGGATCCCGTTTGAAATTGCCCTTTCCAAAAGCAGGAAATTTTCAAAATGGAAGAAAGTTTTAAAACGGGATCCCGTTTTGAAAAATTTCCGAAAATGAAACTTCAATTTTTGAAAAATTTCATTTCAGAAAGTTTTCAAAACGGGATCCCGTTTTGAAAACTTTCCATTTTTGGAAATTTTCGTTTTTGGAAGAATTTCAAAACGGGATCCCGTTTCATAGAACCATAAAAATGGCTTTTTTATGAAACAGGATCCCGTTTTGTAATGAAACGAGATCCCGTTTTTTAAATTATGAATTTTTGAGCGGGTTTTTTAGCTTGTTTTTTTGTTCGGGAAATGGCTTGGGGACCCGAACCTAAGCTTTGGACCTAGTTTGACCTGCAACTTGAAGGTCTTGTTAATGTCAGAGGAAAATAATGACTTTGGACATATGTTTGAAGACCTATTTTTAAATTTTTCACAATTAAAACCCATTATAGATGAGGCAGTCGCGATTCAAATATACCGTTTTTTTTAATAATTTGATTATTTTCTATTTTCAATTAATTTCTAATGAAACTAGTCCATAAACTTGAATTATCAGGTTTTTTTAGTATTTTAATAACTTTTGATCAACATAACATTTTGACGAACGGATTGCACAAGAGCAAACTTCAGACAATTCTTTTCAGTTTAAAAAAAAAAATCAAAAAATGATAAGTTTAGGTCATCTTATGCGTGTCGTACACGACGATTTTTCAAATGACAAATATTCCTAATAAATATTTAATAAAAAAAATATTCAATAAAAAATATTAAAAAATAATAAAAGCAAGCTTTAATTAGTCACAAATCTTTTCCCAAAAGAGTTTGAAAAATATGATAATTTAGGTCAAAATATGGATGTCATTGCGTGCGTAATTTATGGCATAAAAATGACTTTTTAAGCAGTGGTTTTAGAAACGCCAATTTGAGCTCAATTTTTACAATGGTATTGAAATAAATTACATATTTGGAAACTAGACTCCAGTACTACATTTTATGATTAGTGACTTTTTTGAGATTCCATCTCTAAGTGCTTCAAATTTTAAGGTCAAATGTGTCAAATTCTGAAAATCGAGGAGCTTAGCTACACTTTTGGCCAAAAAGTGGACTCAACTTTCTTGCACACACCCTCCACCACATTTCTCACCAAGAGAGAAGAGACAGTTGGTTCATAAATGTTTTCATTACTCTTAGATATCTGGTTATTTGTTTTATACAGGGCCTGATAACATCATGAGAAGATGCATCAAAGAATATGAGATTTTTGATATCATGAAAGCATGCCATGATGATCCATGTCGAGGTCATTTTGTAGCAAAGATAACAACTTTTAAGATCCTCACAACTTGCTATTATTGGCCTACTCTACATAAAGATGTTAAATACACCAAAAGTTGTGGTAGGTGTCAAAGGATGGGAATGCCAACAAAGAGTGATGAGATGCCTTTACAACCTCAGTTGAAATTGACACCTTTTGACAAATGGGGTTTAGACTTCATTGGGCCAATCTCTCCTACATCAAACAACAATGAATATATCCTTGTTTGCATTGATTACTTGACAAAATGGGTGGAAGTTAAGGCCCTATAGTTTGTAAGAGATGGTAATGTGGCTAAGTTTTTATATGAAGATATTTTTACTAGGTGTGGAGTACCTAGAGAAATAGTCATTGACCAAGGGCCCCAATTTACTTTTGATCTAATCACCAAGTTGGTTGAGGAATACCAAATCAGACATAAGAAATCAACACCCTATCATCCATATGCTAATGGTCAAGTGGAGGTCACAAATAGGGAGATTGAAAGAATTCTCACCAAGACAATGCAACTACATAGGAAGGATTAGGTTTCAAGGTTACCTGAAGTAGTTTGGGCATATAGGAAAACATTCCTAAAACATGGAAAACAACCACTAGGTTTACACCCTATGAGTTAGTTTATGGAAAGACAATAGTCCTTCCTATTGAATTTGAATACAAAACATTGAGGATAGTAGTAGACTTGGGAATGGATTTAACAGAAGCACAAAAAGAAAGGTTGCATTCTTTGAATGCATTGGATGAGATAAGAATGGAAGCAGTCCATCATAAAGAGGTAGTACAATAGCAGCGAATGAAATGGCATGATCAATACATTAAAACAAAAGTGTTCACTATGGGAGATTGGGCCCTATTATATGACTCAAGGTATAAAGATTTCAAGGGAAAATTCTAGTCTAGATGGCTAGGCCCCTATGAGATTAGCAAGGTTTACCCCAATGGAGCAGTATAATTGCATACCATTGATGTAGTATGGTTCTCACTTATTGTTAATGGTCATAGACTTAATTTATACAAGAAACCAGTGCAAGATGATGACTTCATCTTTTCATTGATCGAGCAATATGGTGCTCTAATGAACTTGAAATATAAACTAATTTACAGAGTCCTACATCAGTAACATGGGACATACCCAGGCATAATTTATCATGCTTTAAAACCACATGCACACACAATAAATTATCCATGATGTACAAATTCTTCTCTAGAGGGACCTATTCTTTAGTCCATTCAGTATTTATCAGGACCTATTTCAGATGGGACTTGAAAAGTAAATTTGTAAAATATAGAAGGGCCTTGTGCTTGGAGTACCTGCAACAACACTTGTTGAAAGTAAGCTACAATACCTTGGAAAAGTTGAATTTTTTTTCCCGTGCATTCCACCAAATATCACATGGGTCATTGATTTCCCAATAAAGCACCTGTAGCAAGTACATCTCAAGTCACAATTGCCAACTTTCTATCCACTCCCATGCATTTAATGTCAATCAAATTGATTGCATGCCAAAGTACATGTTTCTCCAGTTCCAAGTTGTGTCGAGCAATAATAGCCATCACGCACGTATGGCAGGTAACTTCTCATAGTTAAACTGGATTTCTTTTTGTATTCATTATTATTCTTGGTTTAAGTTATGCATGCAAAAAATATTTCACTAGTATTTTCAATTATTATCCTATCACCCCTGCCAAGTCATGCATGAAGTGAGGTCACTTCAATTAAAGTTGGGGGAAGGGGTATAATAGTCATGATTTTTTATTTTTGCCACCTAAGTTTGTCAGTTGGCATTTTATGGCATCCTCCTAAAAAATAGAAGACC